>JAYMTN010001518.1:0-12701 GCA_036897425.1 Erodium trifolium
GAAGGAGCTGGAAGGTCGGAGCACTGCAGCGGTCAGGGAGGGAGGAGCAGAAGGGCCAGGAAAAGTTTTTTTTTTGTTAGGCGAGGGCTGGTAAGTGGCCTCGCCAGGTAGAATGGTACACACCGAGGACCTCAGGGACCGACTTTGGAGGGGTCCCTGGCATAGGTCGGACCTCCTATTACTGATGCAGTTCCGGCCTCTAGGGGTTGGGACTTCCAGTATCCTTTTCTCACCCCCCGCCTTTCTTTCATGCCTTTATGGCGGCCGTCGGGGCATCCTGTCAACGATATTTATTCATGTTTTTAAAACCGTATGTGGCGGTTATATGGTTAAAAGAAACAATGAACTATATGTTCAATGTCGGTTCTTTTCTAGTGGTCAGGGAGTCTGTTCTCTTATGCATGTCTTTGTTCTATATCTAAATTCAATAAAGTTGCAATTTTAGTCAAAAAAACAAAAATTATATTTTAAAGCTTTATTAGAATTTTTTTTAGCGAAGAAACATTTATTAATTTTCCAACTGCAAATTATAGATAGAGACGTTTGAAAGCGGAAAAGAAAGGTGAGATATAGTTCCGGACAGACATGGAACGCTTACCTTTTAATCAGATTATGCGGTTAATTCATGTGACTATATAGGGAATGGATCCCTATTTCAATAGAGGCGCACTAGTATCAAAACTTGCACTTTTTCTGGTTCGATTCGAATGTACCTTTTTTACATATTGAGCATGTTGGTCCTTCGGTGGAGACCCTTGGAGAGATGAGGATGATGCCATGCACCCAAAAAGGTTCCCAAGAAAAAGGAGGAGACTTGGGATAAGGTTGTACAAGATCTGAGTGGGACGGTACGTGTCTCCTCAATAATGTGCCGCTCTCCCGTCTGGGACTCACTGGACCAGGAGAGCATGCGCAATAGAACCCGTCTGGTTGATTCTTTCTAGTTCGACGTACATGCCCGTGAGGCGGAAGCCCTCCCGGCCCAGGGCATTGATTCCCATATCGACGCACTCGGTCTCCTTTGTATACCCGATGACCTCCACAGTTCCACATCCTGATCCCAGAAGAGGACGAGCCCCCCTTTGTGACCATTTACCGACACCTGCGTGTCCCCATGGAAGGCTAGGTTGGAGCGAAGCATGACAGTGCGATCACCCCCCTTGCATCGTCTCGGAGAGGAAAAGGATTTGGGGAAGGCGTACGGGGGAGGGTCTTCAAGTGTTGAGCATGGCGAAGAGCAACGACCTCCTGGCCGTATTCGAGGAGGATACAAAGATGGATCGGAGCAGTGGTGGTGGTGCTTCAGATCCCTTTCCCGGCTATTCCGGGAGGGGATCCTGAAAGTAAACGTCAGAGTAGATATAGGAGAAGGGAGTGATGGTGGATTGACGATGAGTGGACGGGACAAGGTCTATAACAAAAGGACAGTAACAACAACGACCACATAAAACCCAAAGAGAGAGAGCCATAATCTTGTATATTTAATTTTATTAAGAGTTTAATTTACTCAATACTTAAGAGTATGTTTTTTTTTTCTTACGAACGAGTAATTTGATAAACAAAATTAAGATAACTCATTTCAATTAATTATTAATTTTTATTTAATCACAAAAATAATATATACTTTAATATAAAACAGTAACTCTCTCTAACATTTATGGAATAGATTTACTTTTCTTATTTCATCATACTTATTTGTCCATGCCATTAAATTCAGTAGACGTTTTAATGCTACACAATTTTATGTTGTTTTCTTGAAACCGTAACAAGGAAAAGTTCAAGGGAGAAAGTGATAATACGAAGAATACAGGGGTCTTTATGATATTCCTTATTTTGAGATCTCTATAAACAGGCAGATCCCACTATCTTCGTCACATCAAAGCCTCCACAAGTCTTCTCTTCTTCCATAGCTTCTAGCTCGGCGAAGCTCACCAACAATGGCACAGCCTTCGAAAATCGCACCTCCCCTGAAAGATGAACTCGATATCGTGATACCCACGATCCGAAACCTAGATTTCTTGGAGATGTGGAGGCCCTTTTTCCAGCCGTACCATCTGATCATCGTCCAGGACGGTGACCCATCGAGGACCATCAAGGTCCCCGAGGGCTTCGACTACGAGCTCTACAATCGAAATGACATCAACCGGATCCTGGGTCCCAAGGCGTCTTGCATTTCCTTCAAGGATTCTGCTTGCAGGTGCTTCGGCTACATGGTGTCCAAGAAGAAGTACATCTTCACCATTGATGACGATTGCTTTGTAAGTTGTCTTTTTCTGAGTACCCTCTTGCCCATCTGTTTGGTTACTGAGAATACAGCTCAACCCATGAGAAAGTTCAGTTTTTTTTACTGGTGCTATTGTTTATTGTTAGTATTTTGGCTCGATCTGTTGTTTTTGGAGGGTAGGAAAACGGAATTTTGAATTTTTTGGGGCTTCGTGAATCTCGAGATTTTCATAACAATACAGAGAAATTTGAAACTGAATGGATTTTTGTGAAAAAGTTGGGATCTTAGAGTCCTAGATTCTCAGATTTGCTTCATAGCCTCCTGAATTGCATGTGGTTGCAGTGTATACTTTATTGCATTTTCAGTTCGAATTTAAATTTGGCGTACCCATAATTTGAATTTTAAATTGATAATTTTATGTAGTGATTTATCCAGATCTTATCTGGTTAAGGATTATGTTTAATTTCAAAATTCGAAGAGTAAGAGTGCGGCAAATGTGGGTTAGGATTAAATGTAAGATCTTATCTTAATGATAGGAGAGGCACAGGTCATTCTGATATGTCAAGCCTGGTTTCCTATCTGAACTAGTAGAGCTTTATTACCTAAGATTCATACCATCACTATCAAATATCAATACACAGTAGTTTAGTCCTCTTAATCTAGAGTGCATTACAATAAGCCTTTGATTTTTTTTTCAGTTTGAAAAGGACTGAGCTTTGTCCATTGGCCCCCTATGAAATTTATGACTGGTTTGAATTGAACTGATGCATCATAAATGCCACATTTTTATAAGCTCCTCTTCAGATGGTTTATGTTTCTCCATGCATATTTGCAGGTTGCCAAGGACCCATCTGGCCACGACATCAATGCGCTTCAGCAGCACATAGAGAACCTGTTAACTCCATCAACTCCACATTTCTTCAACACCCTATATGATCCATACAGAGAAGGTGCAGACTTTGTCCGTGGATACCCTTTCAGTCTGCGTGAAGGAGCTGAGACAGCTGTTTCTCATGGCCTCTGGCTCAACATCCCTGACTATGATGCCCCCACTCAGCTTGTGAAGCCCCGTGAGAGAAACACCAGGTATGAAGATTAAGATACCTGATAGTTAATTGTTATCAATTCAATAGTTCTAATATGATCATCATACAGGTATGTTGATGCTGTTATGACAATCCCAAAGGCAACTTTGTTCCCCATGTGTGGCATGAACCTTGCATTCAACCGTGAGCTAATTGGGCCTGCCATGTACTTCGGACTTATGGGTGATGGTCAGCCCATTGGGCGCTACGATGACATGTGGGCTGGCTGGTGCATGAAGGTCCTCATCTCTTTCTTCTCTGTTTTGCATTGTTGTGATCTTTGCTATGTGAACATTACTGAACTTAAAATGAGGATACTTTTGTAGGTGATCTGTGACCACATGGGATGGGGAGTCAAGACTGGACTGCCCTACATATGGCACAGCAAGGCGAGCAACCCGTTTGTGAACTTGAAAAAGGAGTACAAGGGTATCTACTGGCAAGAAGAGATCATCCCCTTCTTTCAATCCGCCACTCTTCCAAAGGATTGCACCTCTGTGCAAAAATGCTATCTCGAGCTCTCCAAGCAGGTGAAGGATAAGCTTGGGAAGGTGGATCCCTACTTTGTGAAGCTAGCTGATGCCATGGTTACATGGATTGAGGCTTGGGACGAGCTCAACTCTGTGGAAGGAAAGGCTGTTGTTGGCAATGGCAAGGCTGTTGAGGGAAAGGCAGCCAAGTAGAAACTTCTTAGTTGGTAGAACAATTGTTTGCTTATTTTTGGTCCGTATTTATTTTAGTTTCGGTTGAGACTTTAGTATCGGTATGGAGTTTTAGTTTTTTAATGGAAGCATCTATTTTTAGAGTTTGAATTATGAATTGCTTTGCCATGAAATTGCCCGATTCTTGGTTCAAAATTTAAACCTTTTGTCGGTGGAAAAGGTTAAGCGGAAATTTCGCACACCAAATGGACCCATCATAATCTTTGGATTGTCTTTTTATTTTAGGTTAAATGTTATAGTCGAGTGTGGGCCCAATGTACGTTTGTTTAACTTGGTTCGGTTCCAAGTTCGAGGTCACGAGCATCTCTCAGTATTTGGTTCCGTGTGGCATTTATGTATGACAACGAGCTCATTTTTGTCGGACAAAAAGTTGTTGCATTGAATAATACAGCTCAAGTAGGAGACCATGCACTCGGTTTCGAGCCTGAATTTATTTGATTCATGGAGTTGTTAGGTATGGTATGATGTCTATAAATCAATGTATCGTGCAAGTTATTCAAATCAGCGACCAACCCCTGGCCTGGGCTAATAATAAGTTGAGTGACAGTTTTATTGAACCGTCCGATAAGCAACATATAAGGAACCTACTGACTCCATCAACCTCATCTTTCTTCCACACTTTACTATACACTACAAAGAGGGTGCAACCTCTAAATCCTCAAATGTGATCCGCTGGTAACGACTATTAGTACACTGTCACATTCAAACTGACTATGACTGGAGTAATTCATTGCTTATCTGACCAAACTGGGTTGATATATTACATCTGTAAGTTGTGATGAGGGCGTCCTGAAGTGAGCTCAAATCTATATACCAAGCTCACAAATCGGATTGTAATAGAATGAAAGCTAAGCTAGGTATTTTCCTTTCAGTTTTTTTCTACATGATAATTTTCAAGTGTTCTTTTGGGAGCAAGTGTAAACCAGCAACTGACCTCCATTGCCAGCTACAGCCAAAACACCGGGAGCCGAATCATCAGTAGCAATACATGAAACACTGCCACCTGACATACAGAAGAAAATATTCATAATTCTTTTTGGGAGGAAATAATGTCATCAAATTGTCAACTTAGTCACATCTTAGCAACTAATATATATATAACTCAATATGTACTATGAATAATATAAGCTTGGAATACTTGAATGTTACCCCCAACCCAATTGGCAAAAGGCCTTTCAGTAAACAAGAAAATAATGCTGAATAGTTGGGCAATGGATTCTTGTTTTTATGATGCTTATCTCAAACATATTCTAGGGATGTCATTTGTGTACAAACATGGACAAGTAAAATGCATGAGTCTCAGAATGCAACCTATCCAAATGAATCAGAAAATACTGCATAGTCAATGACTAGATAATCTTTGACCACCACAGTAGTCAATGGGGAGTTAATTTGGCAAAGCCTTTACCTTAATCTAAAGGGACTTATGTCAAACACATTAGTTCTCTGGAATGAATCAATCTACAAGTAAAAACAAGCACATAAAGACACCAAAATAACAAACAACAATGGAGAATTTACAACTATTTGGATTGAATGATAATCATAACAATTTAGAATAGCAAACAGGAAAGAGATTGAAGTCTTAATAGCCATGACTAAAGCATACCTTTGAAATCATGCAGGGTCCTAAGTTTAGTTCCAGTGGCCGGCTCCCACATGTACACCAGTCCATCACATGTCCCCATGATGCCCTGTCCCATTGACGCACCAACGGCAGTAGCCCTGCAGTCAGCCATACAATCACAACTTAGTGTCAACAGCTGATACTACAAAGTGTAAGAGGTTCTCTACACTCAGCCATGGATACTTTATTTGCTTAGTTAAGGAGCAGTACTTGAATTTTGAATTTCCAGGGAAACTAAAACATTCCCCAGTGTTTGCAGACTGGTAAGCATATAACCACAAACCCAACCATACTCTTACTACAAACTTAAATCCTATATGCTTTTCATAAAGTTTGTAACAAAGTGAAGAATATAGAGCACCTTGTATCCAATGCACTTCCAAAAATCACTGACTTTTTTGTCAGTAGAGCTAACCTCCACCAACCTACTGGGTTCTTTTGAGAATCACTTAAGGTAAGGTTATGTTCAGCATCAGTATCAGGGGCAGTTGACACAAGAAGACAGACAGCAATATCTTCCCCATCTAAGGGAAGAAAGGAATTTCCCTCACTGTGCTCCAAGGACCTCATTTTTGTTGTTGCTGTAATTCTGTTGATGTGCTCCTCAGTACCATAGTACTTCAAAAAATCATCTTTCCTCTGCCAACTGAACACTGTGATTGGTATGAATTGATATACTGAAGTGGTTGGACTTGGAGCAGAGAACCTTGACAACAAGATCCGTTGCGAAATATCCCTGACAGTTTAGAAAAGTAGTGTCAGCCAGTTACTCGTTGCATTATGAATCAGAATAAAACTAATTCTTTTTATCTTTTCCTTCATAGATTTTCACACAGAAATTATAAAAAGATGGAGTTCCATCCAAACAATCTACATGCATGTGAAAGCTTGTTTCTGGTAATCTTTAGACTGATGGAAGTACAAGTAATATGTGAGTGTTGATAGACTTACCATATACTAAATTCTCCAAAACCGTCATGACCAACAATGAGAGAAACACACTTGGGAAGTCTCTTCAACTCCACTACGCAAGAGGGTGTGCAATCATTAGCTGGCATGACAAATTCCTCTATCTGTGCACTGAAAATGGTGAATTTAGAAACCAAATGAAGTCATTGTTTTTTATGGGGGGTAATAGAGAGCTACATAAGGGGCACAATCTTTCATGAAGCAATAGATCTTGACAAAAACATGTTACACATAGAAGAAAACAAATGAAAACAAGGCATAGTGCAGTTCTAATCACACATTGAGATCAAGTTCAAATGGCTACTAAGTTCAAGGAGCAGCAGACATTAATGAATTGTTACATGAATCCAAACTCATAATAGATACATTCATGTCAACGAGACTGAAGAAATAGCAAAAGATTTTGATGGTTCAAAACAATGTATTTTACTACATGCATTATTCAAGACTAACTAAGAGTGTTATATGTTTGTCGTCCAATTTCAGATCATAAAGTGCTAAACAAGAAAGCAACAGAGTAGTTGGGCAGTGCTATCAGTTCATCACCCAAACTAAGAAATTAAATGTCAGTTAAACAAGTTACAAACGGATCAGTAGAACTAAAGCCATAAGAACAACCCAGAAAGTGAAACACGGTAAAACAGATAAGTTATTCTTATAAGATTCACCTCCATGTGGAATTCATGACCCAGAGATGCAGTCTCCCACTCTCTCCAACCGCAATCAGGTGGTTGGGTTCACAAACCAATATACTTAGAACACCTTCAAATGCTTTAAGTTTTGTCATAATTGAGATATAACCATGGTTTACTTGTACAATCTTTACTGAGTTCTCCTTGATGCATGCTGATGTACATGTGGAGCACAAACAGTCCATTCTCCCTTCCCTGAGAAAATACACAGTAAATTACAAAGTATAACTACTTCTCACATGTAAGCACTTTCTTCTTTATTTTACACCAAACCTGCAATAAGGTGCTCTTATGGTGTCAAGTAAAACAAGACACTGCCCATCTGGAGTGAACTGAAAACTTGATCTTTCCAGAGCAATCTAAAAAAACAAAGCTGTATTTGGTTGGGAATCTTATAAGACAGACAAGGGTTCCAAGTGAAGGAATCTATAGGAAAACCAAGAGGGCCAGAAGGAAAATTAGAACTTACTTCTCTACCAAAGTTGTATTTAGGAGTTGAAAATCTTACTGGTGTATGACCAACAAGAGAAGGGCGTCCTTTAGTTGGTTCTGTGATTTTGACCCTGTACATGAACAGCATCCTTTCTGTATCGACCGATAGGCCACATAGAACACAAATGTAAACTTCAGGACCTCTCGCACTAAGTAATAGAAAAGTAACAGGCACAGGATGTACATAACGTCCAACAAGATCAACATAGCGCTCTAGCTCATTATCAAGTTCCATATTTAAGTGAGCACTTAAATCTGGCCCAGCTTCAACTTCCTTGATACAAGATGCGTTCGCACCCATGCTTGTCCCCTGTTTCTGAGTTGATAAGGAACACTGTAATTCTTGGTTTTTCTGCCCAACCAGCTCCTCCATAAAATGATCTTGAGATTTTCCTACGAATGGTGCAGTTGGATTCATGATGTCTGAGGTATCCTCATCCTTGGATGAATAAGCCAAAGACTGATTTTGAAATAACCCTTGAACCACATTGTTTGATACTCCTATCGTTTTCACATTTGTGATCTCTGTGTGCAGACCCTGAGAGCTCATCCCAAGCCTACCTTCAGTACTCGATAAATCATTGATGTGTTGCTTGTCATCAGATCTTATTTGATTAGCACCTGTGGCGAGCAGAGTTCTTGTGGCAGTGCCATCTCCAGAGTTTCTGTATACAATACTTTCTGAGAGTGGACAATCATAGCTTTGCTTTGAGCAAGTCTTTTTTGAAATTCTTTTTCTGGTATATACTATATGTTGGACTTGACTCAGGGACATATTCTGAGTTTCAGCATTCCCAGTATTAGCATTGTTTTCCTTCTCTGATAAATGCAAGGAATCCAATACGCCTCTTACATTAGTGCCACTTGCCCCAAACGCTGTAAAAATCAACTGGAAATTTAGTTCATTGAAATTTTGTAAGAATTAAAGGTTCCAGTTCAGACAAAATACTGAAGTTGCAACAGTGTACTTTTGGAGTTCGGATCTTGAAATGATTTAATGTTGAAAAAAATTCTTTAAAAATGGTTACAGAGGTGATAATGAATGAGGTCCTGCGCTTGTTGTGATATATAGCTTCCGGCCTGCTCAAAGTGACATGCACAAAATGGTTCCAAGTTGGGATGTCTCCACTTTCCAGAAACATATAAACTAACCCGAACTCATTGCTTATTAGACTAAATTAATCCGAGAAAATTAGGCAACTTCTTATCATAAGAAAATTTAAAATGAAACTTAGGGAGAGAATAGTATTTAGTTCAGTAATTATACCTTCAGCACAATCAGGTTCAGTCTTGGTGTGTTTCCCATTGGAATGAAGTTCAGATCCTGCAGAGTTTTTATCCATACTTGAACTAACATCCTTTATTTCAGATGACTCTTGTTTGTAAACATGATCTTTATCAGGCATTTCTTTTAATTTAATATTAACTTCATCGTAACAACAGATATCTTTGCTCTTGTTGGTTTCATCCGGACAGATAGAATCATTCTGCATACAACTAGCATGCTGTGAGTAATGGGAAGGCATGTTTCACAAAATAACTTCATTTTCAATTATATCAGGTCTTACCTGGTTATCTGCCCGACTTACACATTGAGTATCCTCATAACTATCAGGGACAACCAACTTGGTCTCTACTAAATTTCGGGCCACTCCTGCAAGGTCTGGACTTTGGATATGCATCTCCGTCTCCTTCTGCACCTGGGCATTCTCGGTAAGCATGCGAGCTACAAATTTGATTAGGTGAACGTTAAATTAATGACAAAAAAAGGACGACATAATCTATTAAAACCTGTATAAAAATGCATGAAAACTAAGCTACTCTGCTACAAGCCAATAATAAAATGGGTTTCCAAATTCAACATATAGGGAGATGGAGAATCCAAAACGTAGCCAGTTTCATTCATCTCTTCCCGAGAGTTCGCATGGCAAGGCATAGTTTCAGAAGAATTTACAGTTGCTTTTTTCTTCCTTGACGGTTTTTTCAGCAATGGAATTGCTTGTGGAAGCAGCAATGTCATCATTGACTTTGCCATTTCATCAGCAACAGATTCAGAACTATCATTTGAATTAGGTACCCCCATTTCCTCTTCAGGATGTGGTTCAGTTATCAACTCTCCAGAAGCGAGCTTCCCAGATGCGGAGATTCCTTCTTTCGAGTTACTGTAAATTCTTTTATCCAAAGCACTTGAAGCATATTCGCATATATTATCTACACTGAATCAATGTCAATAAGACCGAGACAAAATGAAGATACCTTCAAAAAACTGGCGAGCAAACTTTTAGCAGTCATATTGAACTCACTCGTCACCATAAAAACACTGAATGATTAAGAAATACCTTGGGTAATATCTAAGGTATCCGGTGCACAAAGATCAGCATCATCAATGCCAAGAGAGTCTTTTGCAACTAGAGCATCATCATTTTTGTCTTCTGTTTCCATTGCAAAATTGAACCCTTGTACTTCAGCAACTTCTGACCTACCAAGCTGAGAAAACAATGAGAATCTCTCGTGCTCTAAAAATTGATATCAGAACAATAAACTGACCTACGATTGGGGAAAATTTTAAAATGTAGCTGGACAGGCATAAATAACTCTCAGTCGGTATAATTGTGCATATTACAGGAACCACGTCCAATAAACTATCATCTTTAGCAGTGTTCTTTAACATTCATGAGTGTCTAATACTATTAGGAGAGGCGTGCTTACTAATTTGTCTGCAGATGAACAATTGGTTATTCCAGATGCTTTACTAATGTTATCACTCTCTTCTTGTGCAGGGACAGCTTTCTGACTGGTATGGTCATGGAAGTCAAGAGAAGCCAATAGCACACCATCTTCAGCTAGAGCGTGGCTATTTTCTTTTTGACCTGCCAATTTTGAGAGCACTGTTAGTTTCATAACTCCTAACCATTTCTAAATGTCATATTCTGCTTTTGAAGCAGAGGGTGGAATCAAACTTTAGCAACTACTGTTCTCCTTACCTTGTAAAGAATTTGAAACACTGGCATTATCTGACAGGAGCTGGGATCGGGGCTTCTTCAGAGTAACCTCACCAGTTGACTTTGAATTTATTCTTTCAGGCCTCTTACTTCTCTTCCTTTTGATCTCTGGCTTTATCAAGTATGGTGGTAAAACAGGATATATACATGTATCTGAGCATTGACTACCAGTCTCAGATTGTGAAGCCTCATTACAGAGGGTAGAAGCAAACATACCCGATTCAGCCGTTCCATCAACATTTGCCACAAGTTCTCTAAGCAAACGCTGGACTAGTGGATTTTTGAAACCAAAAAACTGCAAAGCAAGTGCAAAGAAAAATTAAATCTTTGACTATGGTAAACACTTCTTTACACTGTGTCACATCATGGAGAAAAACAGATGGTAGAAAGCTATGTTGTGCTTAATGGAGACAGTAATATCAGTGCTACGTATACAGAGATGTATGCAGATATGTAACATGACCAATGATAAAGTAGCCCCAAGAAAGAGCACGACAGACTAACATAGCAATCAGTCACTATTTAATATCAGAGAAAAATGAACTCAAACATCCAAGTTCTTATGTAAGTTGCTTTTTAAGATGCTCCGTTTAGTCTAGCCACATCAAGATTGTATCAAACATCCACCTTCATGTGTGTGTTCTGACAAATGTTCAAGATGTATGACCTATAAATTCAAACACTTAGAATTAATTATAAGATAGATAAGTTGTGTTTGAATCATTTTTTGGAATTCCCATTAATTATGTTTTTATTAGAACCAGACAAACAAAAAAACTCATAACTTTTTCATCACATCCCCAGTTGGGGTGATTTTTTTAATGGATTTCATGTAATTTTCTGAGAGGAACATGATTATGACTTCAAACTTCAGAAAATAGAAAAGGGAAAGAAAAGGAGAAAGAATGAGAATGAGTTCATTTTAATCCGACCATCAACAATGGGAATCTCATTCCCAAACAAAAAATCTATCCAAACACTACAAAGATACAATAATAGTACGATCTAATTTATGAAGTAAAACTTCTGTTTCTGGATATCTACTTGTCATTCAAGCAAATGTTCAGAACTAAAGAGCTTAGAAAAGCTTATGAGCAATCAGATAGCTAGAAGATAAAAACAATAAGATTTAATTTTTGCATAGAACTTGCAGAATCTCAATTGCACTAAGTTGCATTGGTTGTGTCAATATATGATCATAACACAACATCTATTCTCCGGAGATAATGATTCCACATAGTATAAGTATATACAATTCACACTAGTTCTCGTGTTGTTAGTAGTATAATCATTATCAAATAAGAACTTAGCAAAACTGCTTCACAATAAATTGAACAGATGAACAAAACAGGCTTACCTCAACACCATCGATCTTACAGGACAACCTCTTGCCGTGCCAATTGCGAGGGAAGCCTTTCTTCTGAAAATTGTCCCACGCAATGTCAGGTGTCTGCCCGGAACATGAACGTCCATCCTTGGCCGTAATCTGCAGAGTTCGTCCAGTCTATTACAACAACAAAATGTCACAAAATCACAATTTATTTACAAAAATGTAAAATGAAACGAACCACGAACAAAGGTCCTTTAGGTCCTTCGCGGATCTCCATCTTGTGTGAGCCGCCATTGTGAGCTCGAACGGCCTGGTAGCCGACGGGGTACGGATACCGATCCTTTCCCTGAAAATGAAAAGGTGAAGAACCGAACTGAGATTTCCGGTAACAGGAATGATGGACGATTGAGGAGAATGAAGAGATGAGTTTCGGTTTCGATTCGAACCCTAGAGGAGCTCCAGTACTTCTTGTCCCATGGTCCTTTGTAGAGAGATCCGATAGAGGTTGTTGAACACAACTCTTTGGTGGACAACGACACTTTCTATTAACACCACTCA
>JAYMTN010001519.1:0-12692 GCA_036897425.1 Erodium trifolium
TTTTAATAATTTCTTCGCAAATTATCTTCTAAATGAAAATATCTTTTTTAATGAAATCTCGATCAAATACTCTGATTCAATGATTTCTGCATCTCGCCTCCCTCTCTCTATCGCATGCCTCGGGTCCCAATCGTGTACGCTCGTCGAACCGTCCCTCACCGCCCCTTGGATAAGAGCAGCACCTTCCTCGCCGGATTTCATGGCGAGCTCTCCAGATCTGACTATCCGTCTTTGCCGGCGAAACCCACTGATCTCCTCGCTATGTCGTCGTCCAGATCTGCCGCTCCGGTCCTAAAGACGACTAGATCTGCTACTGACGGTCAACCATAGCCACGAGCACCACGACGACCTCCATGCCAGACGGAAAGCACCCCCACCGCCCTCATCTCCCAAAAACGACGACCCGAGCTCCTCCGACCGAACCTCTCCGCCACGCTCATCTTCTGGCCAAACGACCAGATCTGCTTGGAGCTCCACAGTCTGAGATGCTCAGACATGCTCCTGCTTACCGTGCTCACCCGGCCAGTACCGTGCCCTTTCCCTTAGCGGGTCAAATTTGTACCCGCCAACACCGATTTCAGCCCCTCACATCGGAGGTCGAGTGCGAATAGTTCACACTCTTCTTTTTATGTCGTTTATTTTGTTTGTACTTTTATTTAATTTTTGTTTGTCCCACCTACCGGAATCTCATATCTCCGATAGGTGTGGTTGCTGCCATCGGTGGCGTGTCCGGTTGCATCTCTCTATCGATAAATCTCTTCAAAGAGTCGATAAGAAAGATCGACCTGGTAGTTTTTTTTTATCAGCAATGCAAATTTAGATTAAAACCTCCTTAGAGGATAAAGAGGAGTACAACTTCAGTCTAGCTACAGACCAAGTACAAAAACCAACACAAAACAAACAACATAACAAAGGGATATTGAACTGAAAACTCATGAAATAAAACAGATCAAACAATGATCAATACAAGAGGAAGGCCTAGAGCTAATGTGCAACAATAAAAGTTGAAGAGCCAACCTCTGAACCTTAAGCTGTTGCTAAAATGTACCCAGAAGACAAACAAACTGAGAAGCTCCCTTGCCGGGCGTTGACTTGTTGTTTATCTAAGCGATGCGTCATCCTTTTTGATAGCTATTCATCTTGTTGGTCTTTCCTCAGGCCCCCGAAAACGACTAATAGATACAACACTTATATTGTTCGGTATATAAGGTTTATTAATGAATTTTTCCTCAAAAAAAATGAGGGTTAGATTGCAAGAAAACTTAAATGGGAGACTATTCTGCCAAAGTACCCGTCCTGAGCCTGAGGAGTAATATGACCATGTCTCTGTTTGGTGTCCGAAAGACTCTGTCTTCTCACCACATTTCTCTCGCCATGATCGAAACCGTTTTCGGGTGGTTTAACCTTAATCGAATCCTCGTATCAGAAATTCAAGCTTGCCCACTTCACCAGATCTGCCCGATACCCCCATATAATACGCCCCTCCTCTCCATCTCCGTCTTCACAACAAGCAACTCCAACCTAGGAAAAGGTTTCGGCTTTGGGCTCAAAAACGTCAACGTTTTTGGTGTAGAAGGAGATCATTGTAGTGGAAATGGACTCTGATTCCGCCGCCGAGCTGCAGGAAGATACCCCATGGATCACCACTGTTGCTAGGTGAGCTTAAAGCTTAATATTTTCACTTTCTTGTTCATGATTTGTGTAATGGGACAAGTTTCTTTTCTGAGTATTGCTAATTTATGATGTTTATGTTGGTTGGTGGGTCTGATTGATATCGGCTTTTGGTTCTTTGTTTTTGTATTTCTAGTAAAAATGATATCTTTATGTTGGTTCTTTGTTTTTGTATTTTTAGTAAAAATGATATCTTTATGTTGGTAGAGGATTTGTGTTCTTATCTTTTTGTTCTATATGAGGTTCCTAAATCGTGGGTTGTTGTATAAATGAATAGTTTGTAGGCTGAAGCACATGAGAATCGTTCTTGCTTAAGACTATGATCGGAGAAGGAACTGGTTTGTCAAGACCAGAGAACCGGTTTCCTTAAGACTATTTATTGTCTCTTGTATACTATGCTTCCAACGAAGATTGAACTTTGAAGAATTGTTGTCTTACTTAAATTTACTGATAATATGCCATCACAGACTTTTTATAGCAACTTTGTTTGTTGTCCTGCAGCGGGTATTCTCTTCTACGGGATCCTCGGTACAATAAAGGGCTAGCCTTCAGTGACGTGGAGAGACAAGGTCACTACCTTGTCGGTCTTCTTCCTCCAACCTTTGCTACTCAGGAACTTCAGGTGAAGAGATTCATGCAGACTCTCCGCCAGTACAGCATTCCTCTCCAGAGGTATGTGGCCATGATGGAGCTTCAGGTAAACCCGGCGTAAAAGCATTTTCTGTTGGTAGGAGAAGTTATCAACTGTTTTCAGCTTGTTGCCACCATGGGTTTCAGGAATCAAACGAGAGGCTGTTCTATAAGCTTCTGATCGAACATGTTGAAGAACTACTTCCAGTGGTTTACACTCCCACTGTTGGTGAAGCTTGCCAGAAATATGGCTGCATCTTTAACCGCCCACAAGGCCTTTTCATCAGCCTGAAAGAGAAGTTGGTTCAGTTGCATCGCTTTCTTCTTCCGTTCTCGTTGTTTGCATTGAGACTGATAAGCTGTGTGTCATGTCAGGGGAAAGATTTCCGGGGTTTTGAAGAACTGGCCGGGGAAGCATATCCAAGTTATTGTTGTCACCGATGGAGAGCGAATCCTGGGCCTCGGTGATCTTGGTTGCCAAGGAATGGGGATACCTGTAGGGAAGCTCTCTCTCTACTCCGCCCTAGGGGGAGTTCCTCCTTCAGCGGTAAGCACCTTAGTCATGCTCTGATATCATATTAGAAGACCAATTCGATTAAAAGCTCAAATTGATAGTTGAAGGTTACAGTTTTATATTCTAAAATTATCTAATTATCTATTCCAGTGCTTGCCTATAACCATTGACGTGGGAACAAACAACGAGATGTTGTTGGAAGACGAATACTACATTGGTCTCAGGCAAAAAAGGGCAAGAGGAGAGGTTCTAAATCTGCTACTCTAATGTTACACATTTAAGTCTGGTAGATAACATAACAACTGGATTATGTTTTCGTTTTCCTTGCCAGGAATACGATGAATTATTGAAAGAGTTCATGGATGCGGTCAAGTCAAACTATGGGGAGAAAATCCTAGTCCAGTTCGAAGACTTTGCCAACCACAACGCTTTTGATCTGCTTGCCAAGTATAGCTCAACGCATCTTGTTTTCAACGATGATATTCAGGGGACGGCGGCTGTGGTCCTTGCAGGGCTTCTTGCCGCACTGAAGAAGCATGGAGGAACTCTGGCCGATCATACATTCTTGTTCCTTGGCGCTGGAGAGGTGAAATCAAATCGCTATTATGTTATTTACTTATAGATAACTGTGTCGTCGTCTTACTTTTGTTTATGATGATAGGCTGGCACTGGAATAGCAGAGCTCATAGCTCTTGAGATTACGAAACAGGTAAAAGAGCCTTACAGCTACTGTCACCTCAACGGATAGAAATTGAACCTTATTCTTCATGCAGACAGGTAATCCCGTGGAAGAGACGCGCGGGAAGGTTTGGCTCGTGGATTCAAAGGTACTAAGAACTCGAATCTTATATATCCTCTTGTTGTATGAAATGAATACAACAAAAAGATAAATTTATTAACTGGGGATTCAAAGGTACAAAAAGATATATATCCTCTGGATTTATGTCATTTTGTTCTAAAAAAGACTTATAAATGGGAAAGGTGACCGTGTGTTCCTGATAAAATCATCACCTATTCTGTGTAAAACCGGGTTCTTTGATAGTCAAAGGTCAAACGGGAGTGTATAACGTTTTCCTGTAACGAATTCTGTTGCAGGGGTTGATCGTTAGTGAACGAATGGACTCTCTACAACATTTCAAGAAGCCCTGGGCTCATGAACACGAGCCTGTCGGTGATCTATTAGAGGCTGTGAAGGTGCGATCTGTATCCCTCTCTCACTCCTCGTGTATCATTTGAACATGAATTTCATTTCCCGTTCACGCTGTAACGTGATTTGTCAGGCAATAAAACCCACAGTGCTGATAGGAACATCAGGAGTGGGGCAAACTTTTACGCAAGAAGTGGTCGAGGCAATGGCCTCTAATAACGAGGTACTCAATTTGATGAGAAATACCGTGTTTAGGACCTGAAGCTAATGTCGGGGTGTCTGTTTATGCAGAAACCTATCATTCTCGCTCTTTCCAACCCGACTTCGCAGTCAGAATGCACTGCTGAACAAGCTTATACTTGGAGCCAGGTAATGCAATTCAATTCAATTATCATCATATAATAACAATTGACATGTGATTGTTTATTTCTTGGGACAGGGTCGTGCCATTTATGCAAGTGGAAGTCCATTTCCTCCTTTTGAATATGAAGGGAAGGTTCTCGTACCTGGCCAGGTCACTACTCTCCCGAACCCTGTAATTTATATGCATGGTGCATAACATAGCTCTTATTTGACAATGTATTGCATGTTCTCCGATTTAAGATTGACCAGCGGTAAGAGTTACATAGACGAGTTGTGCTATATCACGATTTATTGTTTGTTAGTATGCATGCTTAGTAACTTGTTTAGACTTGTGCTAAAAAAATTAAGGGTTTGATCGCTTTTTTCTGCAGGCAAACAATGCATACATATTCCCAGGATTCGGCCTCGGGGTGATAATGTCCGGAACAATCCGTGTCCGTGATGACATGCTTCTTGCAGCTGGTTAGTACATCTTATCAGAAGACAAGCTGAAAACATGATAAAAGGCTCATTTTCATTATTAGTAATTTTGGAGATACTGAGATTTGAATGTTCTGATGTCATGTTAGAATAACATTTGATTATAAATGTACGAGAAAAAACTCACTGTTACATTTTCTGTGGAGCAGCGGAAGCTCTGGCTGCACAGGTGTCGGAGGAAGACTTCGACATGGGACTGATATACCCTCCGTTCAAGAACATCCGGACCATCTCTGCGAATATCGCTGCTAAAGTAGCGGAGAAAGCTTACCAGCTTGGTAAGTAACTTTGACAATCTCCGTCGAGCTACAGAACTAGTCACTTATTACATGGGGGTGTTTTTACAGGTTTGGCGACTTACCTCCCGCAACCTCAAGATCTGGTGGCTTACGCCAAGAGCTGTATGTACCAGCCTAATTACAGGAACTACCGTTGATGGACCATTCGTTTCTTTTTCGTGTTTGAATCGCATAATAACAATAATGTAAATGTCTCTGTTATTAGCAATATGTTGCTCTTCTCCTTGCTTCTTGTCGTAAAAGTCTGTTGATGTTTGGTCACATTTGAGGCCACGAATATATATTATGGTGAGAAGAAATTGCTGTCTAATGAGATACATATTATCAATTACATTTGTTAATCCAAGTTCAACGAAACCAAGTCCCTGACAGCATCGACCATGCTCGCCTGCATCTAACAGCTTCTTGACGAACAACACGCTTGGGATCGTCCAGAGCCTTCAATACAGCTTGCAGAACCTGCAAAAAACAAACATTGAACTCGACTTATTGTTAATTCCCGAACGAACAATGAAGTCGAAGCCACATTGACTACTGACCTGTGTTCTCATGGGATATATCCGTGCATGTGGCAGCCCAGACACCGCGACCAGGCACTGAATCGTTGTCTCTCGGACAATCTGAACATGTAAACACATACTAAATCATTAGATAATCCTTCACAATTACTACTTTTTTAGGCTTAATTACCTTTAGTACCCATTATGTATTGGTAACACGCCTTTAATACCCCTTTTGGATAGGTAACACAATGGACAAAATTTTGGTCAATTTCACGCCATTTTGATGATCTGTACCAATTTCATTAGGCATGTAATTGTTCTGTTATCAATACATAAGGGGTATTACATGATCTATGACCAATACATAAGGGGTACTAAAGGTGTGCTACCAAAACGTAAGGACTCTTATCGAACGTAATAAAACTTTAGGGTACTAAAGGTGTGTTACCAATTCAAAAAGGGTACAAAAGGTAATTAACCCTTTTTTTAATCAGCAAGAAAGCAAGGGAATCGTACTCTAGCCTAATCTAATTCCTAACATAACCTCCACCCAGACCTGCTCCCAAGCATATGTACCCACCAGGGTTCAACACAAAGTAGTACTTTATTAAAATGTGAGAAGATAAGGTACCGTCGTATGAGGATAGGCAACGAGCCCGGTGAGGCAATTAACGATGACATGTGCATTCTCGAGTACAGATTCGTTGCCTGCATAGACACGAGGAAGGAAAAAGTCAACAAAGTCGGAAATTCCATCTGTAAATATCATATGTACAAAAGTAAAGGCTTGCCATTTTTATCTGTCAGCATCCCGGATAGAACGAGCAGTAGATTATACACCATATCTTTATCAGATATATCCTTGCTTAACGATGGTAAGCTAACCAGCAAAATCGGGATGATCTGCAAAATTTGCACAGTAATTTTATTTCAATGAGTGTGTGCATGCTACAGAAAGCTCGAGATTCATCAAAAGTTAAAACTAACCTTCTTCCCATCACTCAGTATAACACTTATTGGAGTATGAGATATGACATGCGCAAAAGCTCGATATAGCATAGGCCTGAAATAAATCATAGGCAGTGTTTCAAGGTCAGTGTGGTAAGTAACTGATCCTTTGAAATTCAATTATCACCAAAAACGACTAATAAGACCACATTAAAAAATGACATGATGATGATTTCGTTACAACAACGTATTGTATGTGCACAATTGAATAAACTGAGACGAAACCATGAAAGTTTCAAAACATTCCAAGCAAACATTCTAAGACTAAGTGATTTAGCAGGCACAACAATGCAAAGGCATATATAAAGTTTAGGGGTAACTCCAAATACACACCCTCGGACGACCTTTTTTTGCAGAAACGTGTTGTCTCACTTTTTTTTTCTTTCAAAAAGGCACCTAACTGCCGCCTTTTTTAGCAGAAAACAACGAATTCCATTAAAAATTACTAACGCCGTCAGTTTTTAGCAAAAAACAAATCGTCACCTTTGCTTACTGTTACAGGGGGTGTTTTTGCAAAAGGTGACCGTTAGTTTTTCCTAAAAACTGACGGCGTCAATACTATTTAACGGAAGCGTTTTATGCTAAAAACAGGTCGTTCGAGGGTGCGTAGTTGGAGTTTTCCCTAAAGTTTACTAAGAAAAAAAGGCAAACTACATGAAAGTGATGATCACTGTAACTACTAATGCTTAGCTGACCAAAATTATTCTACAAGTAGTTAGTTCGAGTACCTTGAGAATGCAGAATCAGATTTCAGAATCAAAGACTGCAGGATCGGAACCATGATAGAGTAAAAACGTTGCTTATAGAGCGGGCGTATCACTGCATGAAACTTTTTGTTTAAACAAACTTCAGAGTCACTCATCAGAACGTGAAATGCATCTGCAGCACATTTCATCTCCGGAAAATGCCCATCCTGCTCCAGGGGCGACGCAGTCATTTCACCACTGGACTGTAAGCACTCTAGAAAAACCATGGTAATGTCTTTCACTTTCTCATGACCCCGAAGAAGCAAACCCTTTCCAATCCACGCCAGTCCGGTGATGGCATGGACACGAAGCAATCTACCGCTAGCAACACTGAGGCATAGATCCGTAACACAAAGCTCGCTGCCGTTGCTGCACAATCTTGTTTTGAAGATTATATCCATTGCTTCTTCCAATGTACAACCACTTGAAACATCGGATTTTACACCGAATTTATTAACAATGGAGCCTATTGCCTGAGCCGCCGGGGCATAACCTTTAAGCAAGGTTGTCATGAACAAACGTAGCACCACTCTTATGCAAGGGATATGTGTTTGGGGACGAGCTGCTATAACTACCGAGCTAAACAATGAAAGAAACCATTCGTCTCGGGAAGAAAAGCCTTCGGTAAGTAACAAACCTTCCAGTTGTTGGACTGGAACACTGTCTGATGTGGATTCCCTTGTTTGAAAAAGCGAGCTTGATGAAATTTGATCATAAGCTTTCTGCATTACTACGTTCTGGCTTTCCTCTGAACAATTTGCCACAACAAGCTTTAATGACTTTGTTGTTGCATCAAGAAGTTCCTGGAAGTCATAATAAAAAAGGATATTGTCACTTTGAAAGTAGATTTTTAGGGATAGTTGCAAAAACGTACCCTGAGGTATTCACTTTTTGCAAGTTGTAGCCCTCATCTTTGATAAGTGCAGAAACATACCCTGACCTTGCCTATCCCCTTAACTTTGTGTAAATTTGTATCAAAATGACGAATTTACCCTTGAAATTTTAAACTTAAAAAGAATAACTATAAAACAAAAAAAAATCCAGAATTTTCACATTTCTTGATTTTCTTCCTCTTTGGGCATACAAAGAGGAAGAAAATTGAGGGAGATGAAAATACTGGATTTTTAGTTTTTTACTATTATTTTTTAGGGTTAAATGTAACAATGTATTGGTCACGAACAGTAAGCTACCCTAAAATATTGGTTACTATTGGAGGCATGTAACTGATCTGTTACCAATTCATAAGACATGTCAAAGATCATGATCAATTCATAAAGGTATGTAAATGATCTGTGACCACTTCATAAGGCATGTAAATGATATGTGACCAATTCATAAAGGCATGTAAATGACCTGATACCAAAACATAAGGTCCTTCATTTAACACTTTTAAACTTTGGGTAGCTTACTGTTCGTGACCAATACATAAGGGTAGGTTTCTACATTTAACCTTATTTTTTAAAGGGTAAAATTGCATTTTGAAACATATTTACAGAAAGACAAGTTCAGGGTACGTTTATGCAATTATCAAAGAAGAGGGCTACAACTTGCAAAAAAGTGAATACCTTAGGGGGCATATGTTTAAAATTGGGTTAAGAGTACTCACTTTATCCCGGACACCCTCACTGGACACCGGCCAATTTTCAAATTGGTTCCAAATGTTAACAGCAAATCGTAACATGACTTCTTCAAAACCTCCGGTTTTATGGATCCTGAGACATTCCAAAGAAGGATTTCAAAGAGAATATTTAACAAATAACACAGAATCGAACTCGTAAATGTCAATAATCATGACTGAAAAGTGATGCTAACTTTCAGGGAAGAATTATATACCATGGGAGCACCTTGTCAGAGTAGCACTCTAGAAGCCTAACTCCAGTATCAGCTGACTTTAAGTTGCCATGAACCTACATGAAATCCAATATTGGAATAACATTAGATAAGAAAAAGGAATAGCTTTCTTCAACGATAAATCAGCACCTTTGAGATATTAGCAAGCATCGAATTATGGCACACATGAGTAGAACAATGTCTATTTATGCAAGGGATAATTGCCAAAAAAAATAACATGAGGCATTCACTTTTTGCAAGTGTAGCCCTCTTCTTTGATAATAGCATAAACATACCCTGAACTTTCCTTTTCGTTGCACTTCGTGTAAATTTGTTTCAAAACCACAAGTTTACCCTTTAAAAAATAACAAGTACAAAACAAAAAAAAAATCTAGTATTTTCATATCCCTTAATTTTCTTCCCTTTGTATGTCCAAAGAGGAAGAAAATTAAGAAATGTAAAAATTCTGGATATTTTTTTTTTTTTACTAATTATCTTTTAAGTTCAAAAATTTCATCATTTTGAAACAAACTTACACAAAGTGCAACGGAAAGGCAAGTTCAGGGTATGCTTCTGCAGTTATCAAATATGAGGGCTACAACTTGCAAAAAGTAAATACCTCAGGGTACTTTTTGCAATAGTCCCTTTATGCAATGTATAGAGTAGGGGAATCGTATTGCATACATACATGAACTTCCAATAAGTTGGCAAATATAGCTTCTTCCAACCCCTGAACAACTTTTATCATAGGCTTCTTCCCGCTTGTGCCGATGTCAGATATTGCTTCCAGTTTGAGTGGAAAAGGCATGCTAGCATCATCAAGATACATCAAAGAGATCATTTTCTCTACTACAATATGTACATAGCTCAGTTCCTTCTCGGACTCGTTGCTTCTGTCAACATAGAATCCAATATTTACTATAGCTTTCATCGCCAGCTTCCATAACAATGGTTTATTGAAATCCACAGTAATGATTGTCATGAGTGTCATCAGAATTTTTTCAAATGTCCCGTTTGATATTAATCCGGAGAATGTAGCCAGAATCTGCAAACCCTGCACTACATAACTTTCAAGAAAAAATCAACAACTAGAATTTGCCCGTACTTAAGAATCATAATATATTAATAACTTCGACACGTTAATGGAAGGAATAATTGCAAGAAAGTACCTTGAGGTATTCACTTTTTGCAGCTTGTAGCCCTCTTATTAGATAATTGCAAAGCAGTACTCTGGACATGTCTTTTGTCTCTATTTGTATAAAAATGATCATCTTACCTTTACCAGCTTAGATTCAAAATATTATAAGTAAAAAATAAAACAAAAAATCCAAATTTGCATATCCCTTCATTTCCTTCCTTTTTGTACCGTACAAAGAGTAAAGAAAAATTAAGGGATATGAAAATTTGGATTTTTTGTTCTTTAATTATTATTTTTAAATTTCCAAGGGTAAAATCAATATTTTGGAACAAATTTGTACAAAGTGCTACTAAAAGACAAGTTCAAGGCATATTTTGTAATTATCAAAGACGAGGCCTACAAATTGCAAAAAAGAGAATACTTCAGGGTACTTTTTTGCAATTATCCCTATTTTATATTTAGCCCTCCGTAACACTAGAAATAATTTCTATAGGGTTTTGATGGTTGTAATTTTCACGTGTGTAACGGGTATGGTTGTTTAATAGATATGCCCTGCTCAAGCAATCACAATAGAGGCCGAGGAACGTGAAGATGGAAGTCGGAGGACAACAAGGTAAAAGACTCCTCCGGCTCTGCTTATCTCTTGTCTATTGGGTTTTGTCTATAACGAGGTGGTCGTTCATTAAACTTTTAGGTATGACATTGACATGACCAAGTGCATCTACTGCGGATTCTGCCAAGAGGCGTGCCCAGTTGATGCCATTGTGGAAGGACCCAACTTTGAGTTTGCTACTGAAACTCATGAGGTTGGAGGCATTCTATTTTGGGGTAATTGTAAAAAAGTGCCCTGAAGTATTCACTTTTTGCTAGTTGTAACCTTTTGTTTGATAATTGCAAAAAAAAAGGTGCCTTGAACTTATCTTTTTGTTCCACTGTGTAAAAAAAATCAAAATGACGATTTTATCCTTGAAACTGTAAGGGTAAAATCGTCAGTTTGAAACAAGTTGCAACAAAAGAGAAGTTCCGGTATTTTTTTTACGATTATCAAAGAGGGTTACAAGTGGCAAAAACTGAATACCATAGGGTACTTTTTTACAATTAATTCATATCTTTGGTGGAAATGATGGTTCCACGAGAAGCTGATATGACACATTTGCCTTTCTGCAGGAGCTCTTGTATGACAAGGAGAAATTGCTTGAGAACGGAGACCGTTGGGAAACCGAGATTGCCGAGAACCTCAGATCCGAGAGCCTGTACCGTTGATACCGTACCCTATTGTTCATCGCTCTCTGTGCCTCTCGACTTTTATGACCTATGGAAAATAATAGAGATCTGGGTAATGGGTCTTGAAAACATCTTTATTCTACATTTTGCTGTGGAGCAAAGTACCTGTTGATGGATATATGTTTTTGATATTGAACTGGTTACAGTACCTGTTGTTGGATGTATGTTTCTCATTGTCCGTATTATTTGAGCATGAATTGCGGTTTAATACAGTTGCAGTTCACTAGTTATGGTGTATTATAGTTGCAACTAGCTAATTGTTTTCGGGTTAATTACGTTTTTTACCCTTTTTGAATTTGTAACACATATCCTGAAGTTTTATAATGTTCAATAAAAATCCTTAGATTTGGTAACACACATTTGGTATCCCTTATGAATTGATCACAAATTATTTAATACCCCTTAAGTATTGGTATCATAATAAATACATGTCTTGTGAAATGGTCACATCCCACATGTGATCAAAATGGTGTAAATTTGACTAAAATTTTGTCTGGTTAAGGAATAGTTAAAGTGTGTTATTAATACATAAGGGATATTAAAGGTAATTAAGTCATTATTTTTTGAAATAATTTATTTTAAAAGATGTTTCAAATAAGAAAAATCGAAGAAAAAAATATCTTGAAGTATTCACTTTTTTTTTGTAATTTGTAACCCTTTTCTTTGATAACTATTGTTCAAATGGCCTCTAAACATAACATCAAAAAAAATACTTAATTCAATTTTTCTGTTGGGTTCTATTTCTGTTTAGGTTGTGGTTTTTTTTTTGGTGAAGCAGTTCCATAAGGTGTCATGAAGAAGATGAAGATTGTCGTGAAAGAAGGATAAAGTAGTCGTGGGAGAAGGATTACAATTTGATACTCTTATGATTTCCAATTTTTATAATATTGTCTGGACGGTTGTAAAATACATTTGTTTATTATTTATATGAAGTAGATTTAGGGGTTTTTTTTTTGCCATTAAGCATGGATCATTAAGTTGACTAAATCTTTCTTCATGACACCTTATGGAATCCTTATGGATCATTAGGAAGATAGGGCGTCTGCTCTCGTCCCCACCTCATCCGTCCTCCCTTCGCC
>JAYMTN010001520.1:0-12689 GCA_036897425.1 Erodium trifolium
ACCAATCTAATTTTTTCCCAAAAACTATTTAAGGTAAAACTTGACTGCAGTTTTTTCATCACTTGTGAGTGTTTGCTGAGATTTCCTTGGAAATGCTATGTTTGTAGCGTAAGACAAGAGACATGAAACATTGAAATCATAGAGAGACAGAGGTTCGAAACGGGAAATCAGTGTGTCAACCAGTTTCTATTCCCCTCACGTGGTCAATGTCTCGTATCCCCGTGTCGTTTTCTAAAAAAACACACAACAACCGTAGATTCTAGCCAGCGCGTCAATGGCAGATATCAATACTATTTTTAATAAAATAAAATAGAATAACACTAGTCTGCCATTTATCTCCAAGTCATCTCGCCCTCGCCCATTTTGTCTGCGCGTCTCCTTCGGCGGCCTTTGACCGCTTTCCTCTTCCTTGCGGTTACATATACCCACAACCAACCTGCTGTTTCTGATTTTTCTTCAGTTTCTTCTTCTCCTCCTCTTCGCAGCTCCGCTAGATTTTGATTTCGGATCAGATGGGCACGAAATCTGTGCCCAACCCACTCGCTATTCTTCTACTCTGCGCCTTCCACTTCGCTTCTCTGTTTTGCCACGCCGCCACTAACTTCACCACCGGCCACCAGATACGCCACAACGACACGCTTGTCTCCGCCAACGGCCACTTCTCTCTCGGCTTCTTCACCCCCCAAAACTCCTCCTCCCATTACGCCGGCGTTTGGTACAACAACATCCCGGGCCGACCCGTTGTTGTGTGGGTCGCCAATCGTGAAGCTCCCTTGCTCGATAAAAATGGGGTCTTGCTGATTGGGAAAGACGGTAGCTTGGAGGTTCTGGACGGAAATGGGACCTCAATCTGGACGACCAACTCTTCAATTTCCTCCAACAGTTCCATGGCCGCTCTCGACGACTCCGGTAACGTCCTCCTCTGGACCGCCGAAGAGGTCGGAGACCCCGAGAAAGCCTATTGGCAGAGCTTCCACCACCCGACGGACACGTATCTTCCTGGGATGAGGGCCGTGGTGAATCCTGAGGTGGGCGAGATCCGCCCCTTCCGGTCGTGGAAGTCCGACGGCGACCCGTCGCCGGGAAGGTACTATTTGGGCGTGGACCCTCGGGGGGCGCCGCAGATAGTGATTTGGGATGGGACCAAACGGTGGTGGCGAAGCGGCCATTGGACCGGAATTTTGTTCCTAGGAGTACCCGACATGACCACCAATCTCTACTTCGGTTTTAAGGTTTCACAACCTGGGGCCGATGGGAATGCTTATATTACCTATACCCCTCTGAACAGCTCGACTTTAGTAAGGTTTCGGATCAGACCAGATGGGAACGAGGAGGAGCTGAGATGGGCTCCAGGGTCGACGGGATGGAGTCCCTACCAAACCCGGCCTTCGAATGAGTGTGACTTGTACAACAAGTGTGGCAAATTTGGGATATGTGATACCAATGCAAAGCCTATATGTAGATGTATGACCGGGTTCGAGCCAGCTCATAGGCAACAATGGGATCATGGGAATTGGAGTGATGGGTGTGTTCGGAAGAAGCCGTTGCAGTGCCGAGCCAACAACAAGACCAGAGGGGGAGATGGGTTTGCTGAGGAGAGGTGCATGAAGTTGCCTGATTTAGCAGATCGTGTGGAGTCTGTTCGTAGTAAGGAGCAGTGTGAGGAGCAATGTTTGGGGGATTGTTCGTGTAATGCTTACTCCTTTGTTAGCGGGATTGGATGCATGATATGGACCTCGGAGGAATTGGTAGATGTTCAGTGTTTTTCTGACCATGGAACGCAATCCACCCTCAATGTCCGCCTCGATGCTTCTGATTTAGGTGAGCCGAATTAGTATTTCTGATTCTTGTTTTAGAAATTATTGAATCAGCATTGTTAGATGCTAGTTTAACCTTGTTAGCTGAATTATGTTCATATCATAACTTAAATGGTAGGATATGCCGAAATAGTCATTCAAGTTTGGTTGCTGTCATAGTTAATCGATACCGACTGATGGTGAAGTAGTGATATAAGTTGAACACTGTTAATCATGTTAGTTGTGCAGTCTCTATTTTCTAATCCTTGGAGGTTGAGGTTGAACAGGTCATTATTTAGCTTAATTTTTAAACTTCATTGATGATAGATAGCTACAAAAGAATGCAAATATTCTATATGGGCGTCACAATATGTCCTGAGGTCACCATTCGTCTCAAAGACAGCACATTCATCTGTAGCAGCAAACAACCAATAGTTGCTTTCAGCTAATACGGAACTTATCTTCCATGTTCAAGCTAATATGTTTCTTCCCTTCCAATTTAGGTGGCAAGATGAAAATATCCAAACTTATGATAATAATAATTACGGTGACGGGGACACTGTTCCTGGCTGCAGTGATTTGTCTATCATGGAGGTTCAGAGCCAAACTGAAAGGTAGTGTTTCACTGGAAGCTTAATAACTAATATGTAAATTAACTTTGTCTTGACTTGTTACCTATTTTCTGTTTCCCTCTAGTTTTGCCCGCAGTTTCTACAATTTCGTGGCTGAAGAGCAATGATGTATCTGGATCAGATGTGATAAAGAGCAGACCTATTTCAACAGAACTTTCAGCAGCATATGATCTTGATATTGAAGGTGGTGCAATTAGTGGGTCAGATTTACCAATGGTTAGTTTCAGTAGTGTAGTAGCTGCTACAAACAACTTTTCCGAACAAAACAAGCTAGGGCAGGGTGGATTTGGTCCTGTCTACAAGGTGCGTTTCCTTCAAATCAGTTTTGACTAAAACATTAATTTGAAAATTTACTGAAGACCGAGTTGTATTGTCATCATCAGGGAAAGCTTCTTGGGGGACAAGAAGTAGCTATAAAGAGGCTTTCACGAAAGTCTGGCCAAGGGTTAGAGGAGTTTAAAAATGAGATCATATTGATCGCAAAGTTGCAACACCGGAATCTTGTTAGGTTATTGGGCTGCTGCATTGAAGCTGAAGAAAAGATACTGCTTTATGAGTACATGCAGAACAAAAGCTTGGACTACTTTCTTTTTGGTATGTCCTTTCCACCCCTTAATGCATCTATTTTTTAAGTCCATTGGACATAGATTTTTTTAAGACTTGGTGGTTTATATTTACCGTGCAGACCCAGCCAAACGACCTCTACTAGACTGGAAAACAAGTTTCAATATTATAGAAGGGATTGCAAGAGGAATCCTTTATCTTCATCGAGATTCAAGACTTAGAATAATTCACCGAGATCTCAAGGCTAGTAATGTTTTGCTGGATGAAGACATGAACCCAAAGATATCTGACTTTGGCATGGCCAGAATATTTGGGGGGAATCAAAACGAGGCAAACACAATTCGAGTGGTGGGAACATAGTAAGTGTCACATCATTACAACACAATCCGTTTCTTCACAACTTAACAATTTGACTAATATCAAATTTAAATGCAGTGGTTACATGTCTCCCGAGTACGCAATGGAAGGTCTGTTTTCGATAAAATCAGATGTGTATAGTTTTGGGGTGTTATTGCTAGAGATAGTCAGTGGCCGGAGGAACACTAGTTTTCGCCTTTCTGATCACTCCAACCTTATTGGTTATGTGAGTATATATTTTTTGCCTATTTTTAACTATACACGATAAGAAACTAGATGTCAATCCTTAAACCAAAGTTGCAAACTTACAATGACTGAAGTGAATTTGGAATGGATAATTTCAGGCATGGCACCTGTGGAATGAGGGAAAAGTGATGGATCTAGTGGATCCATCGATTGCAGATGCATGTAACGAAAATGAGGTGATGAGATGTGTTCAGATCGGGATGTTGTGCGTTCAAGATAATGCGGCATACAGGCCAACCATGTCGAGAGTGGTAGTGATGCTGGAGAGTGAAAATGTGCACATCGACTTGCCTAAGCAACCAACTATGACCTCAATGAGGAGCTCCATAGCTTCAGAAATCTTCCTGGAAAGTGGAGACGTGGCGTCCTCGAACGAGATGACAGCTACAATGTTCGTAGGGAGATAACTAAATGTTGCCCGTCTTTCATTCTTGATTCTTGATTCTTGACTCTTGTCCCATGTTCATATGATTGCTCAACCAGTGTAAAAGAGTTGTATTCCACTTTTCTTTGTAAACAAGATATGTCCGATTGTAGAATGATTTTGAAGAACTGTAAATAGAGTTGAGTTTGTATTTTAAGTCAATCAACCGAAAAACTGACAGATGAAGGCTTGCCCAATGTCTGTTAATTGGTGGTGCCTTGTGACATAGTGTGTAGTAATGTATAAAAGGTTAATTGTAAAAAAAAAACTATAAAATACAATAAGTATTGTCCACAATATTCTTTTGAAACAATAAACAAAATGGCTTCTCGTGTCAGAGAATCGAACCGCAAGTTTTGCATGATGTACATGCCCTATAGGGATGTAAGAACTTTGCACGATTTCTTGAGGCTATACGTCTACAAGTACGGCTTGAACACGAATATGACAGTAGTATCAAATTCACGTTATGAAATCTGTAGTTTATATTCTTATTATGTGAATATTATGTCGCGTCAACAACATTAATAATAAATATCCTATATAAACAAAAAGAGTGAATAATAAAAGTAGACTTTGAATTTGGCATACTAAAAGACTTAATATTTTATATATAAAAAAAGACTTAATATTTGACACCATCGACATTTATATCACAATCAATACAACTACCGTTTATGTTTATATCTTTGTATTTTTGTATCTATACCTAATACTTTGATGTATCTCAGTAGTTAGTCTACACGTTATATGCCTGCCTGTAAACGTACTATTTATTTACTACACAACTAACCGTCTACTTACTGTACGTATCAATATTTATAAGTTGGAACTTACAAAATTAAATTTATTGTCCTCCAAGTTTACCATGTAACTATATTCAACACAATAAATGTTTACACATTCACAAGAAAAAATTAAATTAAATTTTGGGAATGAAAAATGCAATTCAAGATTTAGAAATAAATCGGTGCATTAAATAAGAAAACAAAATTTGAATTTAAATAGAGTGAAGATGTTATTATCTTTCCTTCCCAAAAGAATAATGACCTTTGTTGAACAGACTCGTTGCGAGTCAAGTGTGGAAGAAAGAGCAAGGAAGGTAGGTCATCTCCCAAACAGACCCAATTAGAATTAGCAGCCCATATTAGGCCCAAACGCTTTCTATTTCTAATGCTTATTACTTATTAGGAGAAAACCAAGAACAGAGAAGCAAAGTCAACAACGACCTTTGCCTTTCCCTTACCCACACCAAATGTGTGCTTCAATTATAACCAGACTCACAATTTCAAATTTGAGTTGATGCTCCCACAACCATGAGAGCAATTCGGCAACGTTTTTGCACCACACTCTGCCTCGCCCTGTTGCTCGTCTCCTTCCCCTCCATCTCCTCCTCCGACACCATCGCCTCCGATGAGTCGCTCACGGAGAACCAGACGCTCGTCTCCTCCAACCAGATGTTCGAATTGGGATTCTTCTCGCCGGGAACATCCGGAAAATGGTACCTGGGCATGTGGTACAAGAACACGCCCGACAGGACCGTCGTCTGGGTCGCCAATAGAGACCATCCTCTTTCCAATTCCTCCGGCATAGCCCTCAAGATCGCCGCCGCCGGGAACATTGTCGTCCTCGACCAAGCGGGCACCCAGACCTGGTCCTCGAATTTAACCGAGTCCGCTGAACATCCTGTGTTGCAGCTTCTGGGCTCTGGAAATCTGGTCTTGCGAGAAGCGGACGACCCACAAAACTACATCTGGCAGAGCTTCGACCATCCGACGGACACTCTATTGCCCGACATGAAACTCGGATGGGACTTCACCAGAGGCTTGGATCGGAACCTGACGGCCTGGAAAAGCGTTGACGATCCCGGCTCCGGTGATTACTCGTTCAAGCTCAATTTCCACGGCTCACCCGAAGCCTTTCTGTACAGGCAAGGCGTCCAAGTGTACCGGAGCGGCCCCTGGAACGGCGTGGGGTTCAGCGGCGTCCCTGAGATGAAATCCACCGCCGACATCAGCTTCAATTTCGTGACGAACGAGAGCGAGGTGTACTACTCGTTCACGATCCGGGAGAAATTGCTGAAATCGAGGCTGACGGTGAACGCGTCGGGGGCCCTGCAGAGGTACACGTTCATCGAGGACAGGCAATTCTGGAACCTCTACTGGTACGCCCCAAAGGACCAATGCGACAACTACAGGGAGTGCGGGCCCTACGGGATATGCGATCCGAACGCGTCCCCTGTCTGCAATTGCGCGGAGGGGTTCGAGCCCAAGAACCGCCGGGCCTGGGAGCTCAGGGACGGGTCCGACGGTTGCCAGAGGATCACCAATCTGGACTGCTCGACCGATGGGTTCGCCGCCGTGAAGGGGATGAAGCTGCCGGACACCACGAGCGCGGTGGTGAAGGAGAAGATGAGCGTCAAGGAATGCAAAGAGGCTTGCCTGAGGAACTGTTCGTGTACTGCGTACGCCAGTTCGGACATGAGCAGTGGAGGGAGTGGCTCGGGCTGTGTCATGTGGACCACCGACCTCTTGGACTTGAGGCACTACTCTGATGGCGGCCAGGTTCTTTTCCTCCGATTGGCAGCTTCCGATTTAAGTAAGTCTCCAAACTTGATTGCTTTTCTGTCTTAGAATAAGTAATTAATTTAACTACAATTATGGTGTAGACAGTGGAGTGTAAGAGTTAAAATTAGCATCTGAAAGTTATGTTACGAGTTGTTTGTGTAGGATTAGGAGTAGAATCATCAATTAGCTAAATTTGAAAGGTGAGGTTATGCTTATATCCAAAGCTATGCCGAATAAGAGAATAGGGTTTTGCTTAGAAAGGAAGGAAGAGAGGGATTAGATTTTAGAAAGTGTGTATGTAAACACGATACAGACTGTGACGGCTTGTTGTGCGTGTGCTGTATGGATGGATAGATTTGGGCGGTAAATAGTCTGGGCCCACCGTCATTGACTGGGGGTGGGGGGAGTTTAGTTTGTAGGTACAACAGGACCCATGTGTGTGTCATTAAAACATTTTAGCCACGTGGACCCGGTCCCACTTTCAACCTGAACAGAGGTTTCTTTGCCTCCATTGCTCATCTTTTGAGCCCCAACGCCTGGTTGGTAACCGGCTCTATGAGTTCATTCTTTCATTTTTTTTGTTTGCGACGTGCATATACCATTCTTTATAAATAATTATTATTGCTATTTAATATGTCATCTGATAATACAATATATAAAACGATCAGGACAAAATCTCATAAATTCTTTAAAAAATACAAAACAAATTATGCGAGATAAACATATATATAGAGGCAATCACGACATAATCTTATAAATAAATAGTAAACGAATACAACATATACCTACTCCCCATCTGTGTTTTGGGGAATGAACTCCAATAATTGTTTGGTGTGAGTCATGTGCTTGCCCATTGATTGTGGAGGAGGCGCATGTCTTTTTGATGGGATGGCCATCAGCTTTCAAGTATTAAGGTTGTCAATTAGGGCTGTTGTGGGCCCATCTTTGACATGTACACATTTACATACCCAGTTCACTGGACAAAACTTGTTGGGCCTGATATGGTTTGGGCTCTACAATCACAAGACCTATATGATCAGAGTATCCCACTGGGAAAGCAAAGTAACATGAAGACATTTCCAACAATAGTCATTAATTTGTAGGTGAATCTCACTCTTTTGTAAAATTCATGGAATATAGGTTCTGAAGGCGACAAGAACAAAGTTATCGTTGAAGCTGTATGCATCACTGTGGGCGTTTGCATTGTGCTCTCTGGATTGGCTCTCTTTCTTTTATGGAAAAAGAAGACTTCCCATAGCAAAGGAAAGATACAGCAAAGAGGTAAGTACTAAGTAGTAGCCTTTGTCATGAATATGATGTTTGTGTATTGATTTGATTTGATTTGGACATAATATCTTTATATGCATTGCAGGTCCTATGGAGAGAAGCCAAGATTTTCTGCTGAATGGAGCCATTGTCTCCGGTAAGAAGGACCAGTACTCGGGTGAGAGTCAAGCAGATGACTTAGAGTTACCATTGTTCGATTTTACGACTATAGCAATGGCCACCGACAACTTCTCCGATGAAAATTTACTAGGACACGGAGGTTTTGGCTGTGTTTACAAGGTAACCACCTAGTTACAGCACATTTTCATTATACAATCATGAATGTCGTGCCTGTGACCACATTGTTATCGAGAAGGAAATACTAACATTGTGGCGTGCTTGTATTTATCATTGTCAGGCTAGCTTGCTGGAAGGGGAGGAAGTAGCAGTCAAGAGGCTCTCAAAGAACTCTGGGCAAGGAGTTGAAGAATTCAAAAATGAGGTGAAGTTGATTGCACGGCTTCAACACAGAAACCTTGTTAGGTTGCTTGGTTGCTGCGTTGAGACCGATGAAAAGATTCTTATTTACGAGCTCATGGAAAACAAAAGCTTGGACTCCATTATATTCAGTACGTTTTCAGATTTTATACTAGAAGTTATTTTCAAGTATAAAGTTCCACACATAATATGATTTTAAAACATTTCCAGTTACAGCCTTAACATAATCTATTCCGTCCCAACAAACTAAAGTGAACTCGTGGCAATTTCCCAGATCCTGCGAAAACAAACTTACTGAATTGGCAAAGGCGCTTCAGTATTATTTGTGGGATTGCTCGAGGACTTCTATATCTTCACCAGGATTCCAGATTTAGAATCATTCATAGGGATCTCAAGGCAAGCAACATCCTACTAGATGGAGAAATGGATCCCAAAATATCAGACTTTGGCATGGCTAGAATTTTCGGAGGAGACCAGACAGAAGGAAATACAAGAAGAATAGTGGGAACATAGTAAGTACCATTTTGTGTACATGTCAAATAAGTCTTTGTTTTCCACATAGCACTCAAATAATCTCTATATGCAGCGGATACATGTCTCCTGAATATGCAATGGACGGTCTCTTCTCAGTAAAATCTGATGTTTTCAGTTTTGGAGTTCTAGTGTTGGAGATTGTGAGTGGTAAGAAGAACAGGGGATTTTACTATGCCAATCACGAACTCAATCTCCTTGGACATGTAAGTGACTATCAACTGCAGTGTCAATAACCCAAAGCTCGTTCTTAAATCTTTACTTGTTACCAAGAAGATTGAAACTTGAGATGTTTCAGGCATGGAAACTGTGGAGAGAAGGACGAGGAATGGAACTTGTGGATTTGTCGATGGGTGAAGAGTTATCGACATGTGAAGTGACGAGATGCATACAAGTAGGGCTGTTATGCGTGCAGGAGCATGCTGAAGATAGGCCAACAATGGCGACTGTGCTGTTGATGCTGAGTAGTGAAACTGCCACAATGCCACAGCCTAAGAACCCTGGTTTTTGCCTTGGCAGAAACCCCGAAACTGAATCATCTTCGAGTAAGCAAGACGAATCATGCACTGTCAACCAGGTGACTGTCACAATGCTGGATGCTAGATAGTCAAACCAATGGTTTCATCAGGAGTCTCTATATCTCAATTGTACCATAGATTTTTTGTGTGTATATTACTATATCTCAATTGTCAATGAAAGCCGATATGGCACAAAAGTCATTTTCATGTTCAAGTCATTGATTTTTGGTGATTATATAAGCTATGTTGTCCTAGTTGGGTATTGGTTAGCTAACAAACTAAGAGATTCGCATTTGGAAAAGGAAATAGCAAGTACAGAAAATTTGTAGCATAAACTGTTGCCTCCCCTTAGATGGTAAAGTTTATTATATATATAAGTAAGCCACTTGTGAAAAACATATAAGCGCCTGTAGCTCAGTGGATAGAGCGTCTGTTTCCTAAGCAGAAAGTCGTAGGTTCGACCCCTACCTGGCGCGTCATTATTTTTTCATTAAAGAACGAAAATATCAATATTCAATCGTGTTGCCTCTTAATCTAACTTTCTCACCTTATCGTCAAACGACACTTTTTATAGCATCTATTTCAACAATTCCTCCCTTCCATTGAGTTGGTTTGGTATTCTCCATATAGTAGACTTGAATTTGGTTTCAATCAATGAAATTCACAGGGTTTTTGTTTATTCGTAGTAGTTAGTAGTAATAGTAGTCCACACCTTCAGTAATCATATCAATCTCACAGGGTTTTTGTTTATTCGTAGTAGTAATAGTAGTCCACATAAGAGCATTTACAATTGGTCGGTTTGGGTCTTGAGTCTTGTATGTTGTGATACTTAAGACTCAAAATAAGGTGTGTTTTACAATGGAAAAGCTTGGATTGAGGTCGTATTGTGCGTGACCAATTATATTTAGTTTAAGGGCAAATTACATCTGAATACCCCGAACTAACAGAAAATGGATGGAAAAGTGGATGGAGGGGGTAACGTCGTAATTATGGGTTAGTTCACCGTTAAACGCGTATAGTTCGGGGTATTCAGATGTAATTTGCCCTTAGTTTAAATCTGATTTTTTGTATTTTTTTAAAAAGGACACGTGTCGAGCAACCAGCGACCCGGCTCTCGGGACTCAGCTCACGTCCCGGAATTCCGAGACGCGAAATACGCGTCCTACAACGGGACGGCTCGCGTCTTGCGTCTTGCGTCCCGCTAAACCCGGGACTCATCCGAGTCGATCCGTTGTACATGCTCTAAGATGACGATAAGAGGGATTAAAAACAAGGTTAGGAAGAGACCACTAAGGACCTAGGGTACGGACGTGTCAACAAATGGATTGTAGGCAAATAGTACTCATTATCATTGGCAGCCATTCTCAGGAACACTCTATGGTCAGACTTAAGCTCAACAGCTCACGCTTGGAAGAATGTGTTAGTTGATGGGACTTAGGGTTCATATAAGCAACGGAAAACAAAACTGAATTTCTAAAATCAAAAGTTAGATTCATACAATTCGATTAATTAATAATAAGCATTAATGGTTTAGGTGATGCATACGTCAGCAAACGAGATTCTCTCTTTTTGGCCTCATGTTAGCTTAAAAAGGTTCGCACATCTTGGAATGGAATATAGGCAATTGTATTATAGCATATATGGTTAGCCGGAGTTTCTCCACCGGCGTCCCAAACCCCGACTCCTCACGCAGCAATCCTCTCCCCCAAATCTCAGTCATCGGTACCCGATGGGACGGCGGCATTAGGAGGACAAGACATCGTGTTCTCAGCCACCGCAGCAATGGAACGAGGAACCCCCACGATCCTTTCGGGGGAAGGGGGTCGACGACACCAAGGAATTTTGTGGGACAATCTCGGGATTGTCTGTCGTACCCCAATGATTGGTCCTAGACCTCGGCGACAAGAGAAACAATCCCCCTCTCCATTTTCCTCGGCGTGGTCTAGAGTCTCGGGACCTCCCTCTCCAGATCGTCTTCTTCAACTTGGGGATTTCGGGAGCTTTCACGGGGGGCGGTGCCCATGGGGATACGAAGGAGATGGTGGCAATCGTAGGCAGCCTTTCGGTGGATCCCCTAACATAGAAAACGGACGTCGGGTATCAGATTGGAGGGCTGAACTAACCTTCCGAGCCGAGGCAACCATATCATCAGCGGCAGGGGGGCTATAGGCACCCTCACCTCGCCTAATAAGTTTTCAGGGGTCCAGTGGGGGCTCAACTAGAAACATCGCGCCCACTGAGCATAAGGTGGAAATGGTCCCACTAAGTTCTGGTACGGTACTCTCCTACCATCTCGGAGGTCAGCAATCGCGTGTTTTGGACTCCTACTTTATCATTCCAGGGAGGAGGGCGCACACTGACAACACGGGGGAGTACTCAGTCCCCCATAGTGCTATTCCGAAAATGGGTCTGCTCTACCCTAGCTTCCAGTTTGAATCCACTGTATCGGTGTCGTGAGATGCTACCGCAATATCCCCTTCTGAACATTTCAATGAAACGATTCGATATCTTCAGCACTTTTTTTATATTGGAGTCTCATGATGTTAGGACCATTTTATCAGTACTTTCAGTTATTTGTTTGGTATTTTGGCTTGTCTTTTCAGTTATTTGTTTGGGATTTTGGCTTGTCTTTAGACGTTTCTTAATTAATAATATACAATCATTTTCCTCAAAAAAAAATTGAGAGAAAGGCTTGGTTATGGATGAAATATGATTTTATTGAGACTGAACTTGCAGATCTGATACTTGAAGGACATAAGTGGATGTTTTTTTAAAAGCTCAAAAAATATCAAATAATAACAAAAAAAATGATTTTACAAAAATAATATTATTTTTAAATGTAGATAATGAAAAAGAATTAAAAATATGTGTAATGGAATTTTCGTAATTTTAAAATTTAATTTGACGTTAGGGTTCAAACATAAAGAATTATTTCATCAAAAAACTAAAAGATTTTTTAACAACAATGTCACGATAAAAAATTGTGAAAATTACAAGTGCCTTATAAACAAATAAACATTTGAACTTGCTTTGTCTTGCATAATTCTACTAGCCGAACCTCTGTCTGTGGAGAAAACCCTAACCGTAGGAGTTATGACTCTCACGTCTGACTCACCGCCAGCCGCACCCAACGCCAATTCTCCACCTGGTACCTCGGCTGTAGTAGCCCCTACCGATCTCGCCTTGGCCAGTGTGCCGCCGCCCCGACCCTCTTCGGTGCTCCTCTCGCCATTAAAAGTGAGGAGAAGAAGGCAAGCACATTCACCGGTCATACCTTCGCCATCATCATC
>JAYMTN010001521.1:0-12685 GCA_036897425.1 Erodium trifolium
CCACCACACCACCGACCGAAAACTGACACCTCCACAAACTGAGGATCCGAGACTGAAACTCGAGCTAAGCGTTTCGATACCAAATCCGGTAACCCCTCGTCGATTAACACAAAATGAGGACCCAAAGGGAAAAGCCTGTAATAATACCAAGCACGAGCAAAGCAAACCCGGAAAGAGTCCAAAACACTCACGGCGTGCGTGCTTGAATTCCTCCAAACTAAGGTCCCGAGAAGCATAAAAGACAGCCAATCCGAAAAGCGACGCGAAGGAGGAATGAGAAGCTGATCTGGATCAATTCAACCTGGATCCATGTTGAACCGACCCGAATCCAACCCGGATCCATACCAAACCCGAACAAAATCCGACCCTGATCCGGACCAACCATGACCCACGTCAACTAATTGAACCCGACCCGGCTGAACCCTACCCGGATCCGAACCATACCTGTCCAGCCGCCCCTGCGTGTCGAACCCGAGCCCCAACAACATCGGGCTTCGGTCGAGCTTCCTGCGAGACGAACTCCGCCAGCACCATCCACAAGGAGTTGCTGCACCAATAGGTCACCACGCGACAAGGAGGCTTGGGACCATGAGCAGCGGCTAGAATCTAGGGAAACTCTGGCGAGCCGAATCAACCACCTAACACCATAGCAACCGCCGTCAGACCTGCAGATATGAGGCGACTCCCGCATCATTACGAATAAAGCAGGTCCGAGCATGAAGCGGATGGCCTACACTCCGGCGAATCCAACCCGAAACCCTGATGGCTAGTCTGAGTTTCTATCGAGGAAGAATCACACCAGAATTGAGAGTTGGCATGGAACTCGGCCGAGTCTCCAGCAGACGACCCCCACGCTCCCTAGTAGGCGGTCGGAGAAGCAAAGTCATAGGAGCAGAAGGACTGAAAAGCCGAAACAGAACAGAGGGGGGGAAGGGGAATGAATGAAGAGGGAGAGATAAGAAGAAGGAAGGGAAGCAGAGGATCCCCACCGACAACGACGTTGGCCGGAGCCAAGTCCGTCGCCGGTGGAGACGGAAGAGATAGGTGGAGGCTAGGGTTCGAGATTGGGTGTTGAACACTACAACTTGCAAATTCAGAATGTGGACGCAACCATGGAATGACTTTGAACAAATAAAATTAGCATAGGTTTATCTACGTACACTTATTAGCATGAAGTGGTCTTTTCCTCTCTGAAAGATAAGGAGGGTTTTTTAAGGAGCGTTAATAAAATCATGACAAGGGGGTCATATGTTACGATGAATCCAACTATAAAAACAGAAAAGACGAGGATGAATCTTGAACAATAGGAGGAACGGTTGGGTGGGATTTCGTTGGGAGAACTAGAAACCTTAGAGGAAGAGGTCGGAGTGGACAAAAAAACTCCTCTCCTCCATACAAGATTTCATCATCAAAAGCCAATCAGAGAGTGACACTTGGATTCTTCTTCCTGAAGGCGGAGGATAAGGCTAAGATATTAGAGATGCTCTTAGTCTTGGCTGAAATCACCCACATATGCATCCGACCACCATCCGCTTCACTCATACGTCCATATGGGTCGGAGTGGCAAACATATTTATCAGCTCAATGCACAAGAAGATCGATGTCCAGATCAATAACATGTTGGACACATGCATTAACGTAGATAACACCGATATATGTTAGAGAGTACGACAAGACATCGAGAAGCCTCTCTAGCGCCAGATAATCCTAAAAATGGAATGATTGGATAAGAAAGTCCTAGTAGATATGTCCTATGAGCGCCTCTCCGGTCCCTTCTTCTGGTATAACTCTATAGGGCTAGTGGTCTGAGACGCATGACTGCTTGACGACGTTGATTCGAAAGGACTACTTTTCTGATCCTGTATCACAACGGGACTGATTCCGAGGGGAAACATGTATCTGAAGAAAGATTGGCTGAAGGGCTCGACCAACATGCATGGTTCGGAGGGCAGCGACATGAACTAGAGGGGCTTGTCCTAGCCACCTCCTACTTTGTTTCGTGCCAGCGCCATCCGTCAGGGAGTTCCCCGAGCCAGAGACACCCCCATTGTTATTACGATCGAGGTGTCGGACGGGTGCTATAGGAGGAGCTATCCTTGCCGATCATAACCTCGTCCAAGCAAGACATTCACCTTTTGCAAGATGGAACACAAAACATAAAAAGTAATTACACCCAACTGCCTCCATCAACACAAAATGAGGCACAAAATGTCACTTGGGAAGGAACCCTTACTCATTCTAGATGAGTGACAAAAATGATGATAAGAACTCAATCCGAACAAGCCCGCTCTTACAAGACTCAAGTTATAAGAATTCAACCAACACGTGGAGAAATAAAAGGCTAAGACACGAAAAGCAAGTGCCTAGAAGAACCTCTACTATATGGGTAAGAGATTCGACTCTGTCCCATAAGACCCAAAAAAAATCAAGAACGACTCAAGATGTAAATGACAGCACTAATGATCGAGCGAAGGGTGGTAAACACCCAATTTATTCCCCATGAGAACTTTCGCGGTTAATAGGTGGTCAGTGAGGACTATGCACTTATCGTTCCCTCAATGGCACCCGATCCAAAAAGTTCTTATAAGGCAAGCTTCTTCTTCTTCTTGGTCCAACAACTCTATCGACGCTCAAGTCCTCAATTTCGTCATACACTTGCATACCAATAGTTACCATATGACATAATCTTTTTAATAGAATACTACATATTCAAGATTAGATGCCGAATGCTGATACTACGGAACACTGTATAAGACTGTATAGTCCACATATGCTTCATTATGGTTTCACCCACGGGCGCACCAAGTTGCCAAACTTATAATTCATCCTTACCGTGGCTCATTTCGAGATTAGTTTTATTGTCTCGACAACCTTATACCGAAATACCTTAATATTTCTCTTCAACAATATCATCCCACATAATTGTAATTTCAGTTCTAATTAGCAAAGATAATTATAGTATCTTACTCGTGGTACTAATTCTACTTTGAAATTGACAAAAAAATACAGTTAGCGCAAAAAATTTAAAACCTACCGTGATGAATTGAAATTGGTACGTGCATAACTTAAAAATTGCTCAAACAATGTTACATGTAAGCAAAACAAACATCATGTTATGGGCATATCTGTAGAGTATGATATATAGCCTTCATGCATGCACATCCCACATGCCATGAATAAGACCTAGCATGTCATGATGACCATAGCCCGACCAATAATATTTTAATTTCACAAAATCATAAATGAAACTAAGTCTATATATTTTTATATATATTTCGAGACATTTAAACCGAGACGCATGCAAAATCCTCATCATGGTGTCCTCTCTGTCCCACGCAAACGACCCTCTCTCTCCAACCTTTTCCTCATACCAATCTTCCATTTTTGCCCCTCCCTCTTCAACTCATTTATCTCTTCATTAGAGTTCAAATTTGACTTAAAATAGATATTCACAAATATAAATAAATTAAACTTTAAACTTAAATTTAATTTGAGTTTACAAATAAAATATTTAAGTGTCTAATTGGAGTGACATGTTACAAGTTGATTGATTCATTAACGGTTTTTTTTCAGATCTTGTCCATTGTTCCTGGTTTGTGAGTGTGAGAGGGCAATATGGTCATTTGAAGTGAGCATAAAATCTTGAAAAAATATTAAAAAACTGAAAAGCTCTCGATTTTGAGCAGTGACGAACCAATGAAATGAGAAGTGAAGCGCACCAGCAGGTTTCAGCAGCAATATCCAGAAATCGAAGTGACCGAACCAAACCAAAGCCGCACAGTGCAGCACCAACTTTCCCTCTAGGGTTCGCTATTTCCTTTTCCCAAATCACTTTTCTGTTTGTTTTCTGAGAAAAAAATCACACTTGTTGCAGCTTTATCCTCACCACCACCACAACCCACAACCATCTTTCTTCTTCTTCATATTCTCTTTACTGAAAAGTGAAAACTAGCGATACCCACCTCCTCCTTTTCGCTGCCATGACGCCCTAGAGAAGAGAAGAAATGTTTCCCAGAGATTGAAGCTCAGGAGGAAGGAAAAGGAGCAACCTTTGCCTTGCGACCATGGTGGGTTGGTGGTGTTGATTGGTGCGTCGTTCTGTTCCTTGAGGTTTGGATCTTTGCGGGTTTCGTTTCTCTGCTTGTACAGTGCGAATGGAAGTGCTTTTGCTTTTGGTGTGTTAGGAAAAGCTTTTTTCGTGCTTCATTTGTGTTTGTGAATTCTGGAATAGATCAGTTTCGTGGTGGGTTTTATATTTCCTTCCGTTTTGGGGTTTGGTTTCTTACTGCGAAATCGACGAGATACGATTCTTGTGTAGAATAAGAGACTGAAGCTACAGAGCCGAGAGCTGGTTTAGGAAGATAAGCTAATTGGGTTTTTGCTGATTTCTTGTGGGTGTTTCGGATTTGAGCTTGAACTGAAGATCAGCTACTTGGGTTTTTCTCAAGGTATCGGTTTTTGTGGTTGTGTTGTCTATTGGAGCTGATTGGAGATGGCAATGTCCTGCAAGGATGGTAAGCTAGGGAGCTTGGACAACGGGAAGTATGTCCGGTACACGCCTGAGCAGGTCGAGGCCCTCGAGAGGCTCTATCACGAATGCCCCAAGCCCAGTTCGATTCGCCGCCAGCAGCTGATAAGGGAGTGCCCCATTCTCTCCAACATTGAGCCTAAACAGATCAAAGTGTGGTTCCAGAACAGGAGGTATTGTTGAATTGATTGCTGCTTCACTGTCAATTTTCTCTTTGTCATACATGTTTAGTTCTTCGGTTTATTGGTTGGTGTAGATGGATAAGAAGAACTAAGATGTAGATGTTGGATCTTGAAGTTCACTTTTGTTGTTAGAGTGAAATGCAAGTTTCTTTTTTTTTTTGGTTTAGTTGAGGTGAACTTTTGTCTGTTTTGACTATAGATTATTCAATATTGTAGTGGAATGGAATGGAATGGAAGATAAAATATCATCAACCAAATGAAAGTACAGTATGTTTTGATTGGTGCAAAGATTGTGTGAGATGGAATTAAAGAATCATTGCATTGAAATTCCTTGACTCTGTATTGAACAAAGTTTAAACTTGTCCTCTACTAATTAAAATAGTTGCATGATGTGTAGCTTCCTGGATAGTGGGGATACACTCCCTATAATTAGAAATTAATCTTTTAAACCATTTCTTTTTGAATAAGGAATTTGATATGTCATATGCTATTGTCATTCAATGATAATTAGTGGCTCATTCATATTTTGCTTATTCAGATGTAGAGAGAAACAGCGGAAAGAAGCTTCCCGTCTTCAAACTGTGAACAGGAAGCTGACGGCAATGAACAAGCTTTTGATGGAGGAGAACGATAGGTTGCAGAAGCAGGTGTCCCATCTGGTTTACGAGAATGGCTACTTTCGCCAACATTCCCAGAACGTAAGAACTTGACTACTACTTCACATATATATTCATTGCCCACTTGGGTTGGCACCTCCTTTTGCTTGAGAGCAGGTGTGGGTGGAGGTTAGGCTAGGCTAGAGTAGGATTTCCCCGCTTTCTTGTTGATAAAAAAAACTTTCATATATGCATCGGTTATAATAATGTGGTTGTTTAATGTTTTGTTACAGACAAGGCTTGCGACCAAAGATACAAGCTGTGATTCGGTGGTGACTAGTGGTCAACACCATCCGACTCCTCAGAATCCTCCGAGGGATGCTAGTCCTGCAGGGTTAGTGGGCATATATATGGATGATGGGTCCTTTTCTATCCGTGATAGCCGTATGTGAATTGAATCTTTTATTCTTCTGTACAGACTTATGTCCATTGCAGAAGAAACTTTAGCAGAGTTTCTTTCAAAGGCCACTGGAACTGCTGTGGAGTGGGTCCAAATGCCTGGAATGAAGGTATATCCAGATCTTTGTTTACACAATGCCACAGATAAGTACGCATGGAGATAATTTTTTGTCCCCTTGTTTGTGATGCATACATAGCCTGGTCCGGATTCCATTGGAATCGTTGCTATTTCTCATGGTTGCACTGGCGTGGCAGCACGAGCCTGCGGTCTGGTGGGGCTTGAGCCTACGAGGGTGAGTTCTCTCGGTTCGGTCTATGATGTTATGTATCTTTTGGCTTAGTTTTTGATGTTGTGTTATGTAAATCTCTTTGAAACCACCGCCAGGTTGCCGAAATCCTCAAGGATCGCCCTACCTGGTTTCGCGATTGTCGAACTGTGGATATCTTGAACGTGCTGCCGACCGCCAATGGTGGAACCATCGAGCTGCTTTACATGCAGGTATATGCTATTTTCACTCACCTTTTAAACAATACTAACGTGTTATATAAATTGTTCGGTTATCTTACAATTTTCTTGATCATGTAGCTCTATGCGCCAACAACATTGGCACCTGCTCGGGACTTCTGGTTGCTGCGTTATACTTCTGTTCTAGAAGACGGCAGCCTTGTGGTTTGTCTTAAACTACCATGTTTTTTTAATATTTATGCTGTAATGTTCTAGATGTATGGTTGTTAATATTCATTTCTACACAGGTCTGTGAGAGGTCACTTAAAAATACCCAGAATGGCCCAAGCATGCCCCCGGTACAGCATTTTGTGAGAGCAGAAATACTCCCGAGTGGGTACCTGATACGACCTTGCGAAGGGGGTGGCTCAATCATACATGTCGTCGATCATATGGACTTGGAGGTATTAACATTACACTACCTTTTATTTGAATAATCAATAGGGATATTTGTAAAAAGGTACCCTGAGATATTCACTCTTCTTTGATGATTGTATAAAATTGCCCTTAACTTGGCTTTCTGGTATACTTTAATTTGACGATTTTGCCCTTGCAAGCTTGAATTTAAAAATATTAATTAAACAACGAAAAATCCATTTTTTCATATCTCTAACCCTTTGTACGGTACACAGAGGAAGACAATTAAGGGAAATAAAAAATTTAATTTTTTACTTATTATTTTTAAAATCTAAATTGCAAGGGTAAAATTGTATTTTCATACAAATTGCAACAAAAAGACAAGTTCGAGGTTCTCTTTTGTAATTATCCCTAATTAATAGTCATCTATTTATAGTTTGTTAGTAATTTTTTCAATGACTTGTCAACTAGCCATGGAGTGTTCCTGAAGTGTTACGCCCGCTCTATGAATCGTCAACAGTGCTTGCACAGAAGACAACCATGGCGGTACTTATTAATTTTCACTGTAATGCAATTTTCTGTAAACGAAAAAAAACAGCTTCAAATTGTTTTGATATTATGTACTGGTGTTTTTATTCAGGCCCTACGCCAACTGAGGCAGATATCGCAGGATGCTTCTCAGTCAAATGTTACCAATTGGGGAAGACAACCCGCTGCCCTTCGAGTGCTTAGCCAGAGATTGAGCAGGTCCGTTTTCATATCACCTAATTTGCTCACTCAGTTGATGGTGTTCTGATCTGGGTATATGTTATAACAGGGGTTTTAATGAGGCTCTTAATGGGTTCACCGACGAGGGTTGGTCAGTAATGGGAAATGATGGTATTGATGATGTCACCATACTCGTAAACTCATCTCCCGAGAAGCTAATGGGCCTAAATCTTTCCTTTACCAATGGGTTTCCTCCTGTGAGCAATGCTGTACTGTGTGCCAAAGCATCAATGCTCTTACAGGTTTGTGATCCTAGAAATCATTGCATGTGTTAAATGGTCAAAATGGTTTGACTTACATCTTCCCGTTCCTTTCTTTCTAGAATGTTCCTCCAGCAATCCTTCTTAGGTTCTTGCGGGAGCATAGGTCAGAATGGGCTGACAACAGTATTGACGCTTACGCTGCTGCGGCCGTTAAAGTTGGGCCATGCAACTTACAAGGGTCTCGAGTCGGAAGTTTTGGCGGTCAAGTCATACTTCCACTTGCTCACACCACTGAGCACGAGGAAGTAAGTGGGCGAATAGTTATGAATTGTCGTAGTTATGTGTTCTTTTCTCGTATTCATCATCTGTTTTTCTTATGCTTATTAGTTCTTGGAGGTCATTAAATTGGAAGCTGTCGGAAATTCTCCTGAAGATGCATTAATGCCGAGGGACATTTTTCTACTGCAAGTACGAGTTTGACTTTGAAATTTTAGTAAAGGGAAATCCCCGAATACGCACCATATGCAAATTTTTTTCCTGAAATGTGCCGTGCTCACCTTTGCTTTACAAAAACGCATGTAACTGTCACTTTTTAGAGCAAAAAAACGACATTCGTTAAATAGTAATAATGCCGTCAGTTTTTAGTAAAAGCTAACTGTCACCTTTCATTTGATGTCTAAGTTTTGCACAAAAGCACACCCCTAGAAGTAAAGGTGATTTTTGCTAAAAAATGACGGTGTTAATGGTACTGAACGGAAATTGTTTTTTGCTTTAAAAAGGTGACAATTAGGTGTCTTTTTTGAAAAATAAAGGTATTAGCACAACACATTTTTCTGCTACAAAAGGTTGTTCGAGGGTGCATATTTTGGGGTTACCCCTTTGATTAATATTACCACCATGTTTTCACGGGCCTTTTGCTTAATCTTTGTTTTTACCATGTTCATAGATGTGTAGTGGAATGGATGAGAATGCTATTGGCACTTGTGCTGAGCTTATATTTGCTCCCATTGGCGCTTCAGTTGCTGATGATCCTCCTCTTCTACCCTCGGGTTTCCGCATCATCCCTCTTGATTCTGGAAAGGTTAGAATCTTGATTGTGTACACATGATATGAATCATGGGCTCTATGGATTTTGCTTAATTTAAAAATGGCGCAGGAAATTTCGAGCCCAAATCGCACCCTGGATCTTGCTTCTGCACTGGAGGTCGGGCCCGCCGGGAACAGGACTTCTAAGGAATCTGCTTCCAACTCCGGCTGTTTGAGATCTGTGATGACAATAGCGTTTGAGTTTGCGTTCGAGAGCAACATGCAAGAACACGTGGCTTCTATGGCCCGCCAGTACATTCGCAATATTATATCTTCTGTTCAGAGGGTGGCTTTAGCGCTCTCTCCTTCAAATCTGAGTCCACACAGCGGCCTCCGTTCTTCTCTGGGCACTCCTGAAGCTCAGACACTTGCTCGTTGGATATGCAACAGTTATCGGTCAGTACTAACCTAGCTGTGATCAGTTCTCAGTAAACCAAATGAAACATTTATTCATGAAAACTATTTATAATCTTTCAGGTGCTACTTGGGAGTGGAGCTACTAAAAGCCAACAATGAAGGAAATGAGACTCTTCTTAAAACTCTCTGGCATCACTCAGATGCTATTGTCTGCTGCTCCCTTAAGGTGATATATAAATGCCAAATATGTTTTTAGTACTTGTTAGGTTGTAGTTTAAAGGAATAATTACAAAATTTTATGGTGAACTATGTGTGTTTTGCAAATGATATCGATGAAGTATTTTTTTTTTCTGCAAAAAACATACCCAACTATTTTCCGTCTGCAAATCTGTTATGTTTCACGGAAATTAGTCATGTGACAGTCACACTTCATTTTTTGGAAATGACAATTTTGCCCTTTACATTGTACATGTTTTGCAAAAAACATACCCCAACTATTTTCCATCTGCAAATCCATTATATTTCATGGAAATTAGTCATGTGACAATGACGTGACTTCATTTTTTTGGAAATGACAGTTTTGCCCTTTACATTGTACGTGTTTTGCAATTTGGAACCCTTATGCACACACTTTTGCAAAAAAAATTAAGCCAAAATAGTCGGGGGGGGGATATAATTTGCAAAAAAAAATAGTTTTCTGATAGTGTTTGCAAAAATAGCGTAGTTCACCGCAAGTTTTTGCAATCATCTCTACTTTGAGTTGACCCATAAACATGACATGGCTATTGTTTTGTGCAGACGCTGCCCGTTCTCACTTTCTCCAACCAGGCAGGGCTCGATATGCTAGAGACAACATTGGTTGCACTTCAAGACATAAGCTTGGAGAAGATATTTGATGATCACGGTCGCAAGACTCTCTGCTCAGAGTTCCCACAGATAATGCAACAGGTACGAAGCAATACCCAATGAACATTGTTATCATGAAGAGATGCAGTTAAGAGTTTATCTTTGTCTTATGCTTGGTATGTTATGTAGGGCTATGCTTGCCTTGAGAGTGGTGTGTGCATGTCGAGCATGGAACGCCCGGTCTCCTATGAGCGGGCAGTGGCTTGGAAGGTTCTCAACGAGGAAGAGAACACGCACTGCATTTGTTTCATGTTTGTGAACTGGTCGTTCGTCTGAAACCATTTCTGGATAAAACCTTATATTATGCTCTATAGTTTCGCTTGTTATGTGTTGCTATCAGAACTTGCGAGAATAATATCTCTAGTCTGTACTCAGAACATGAAACTGCTCTTTTGATGTATGAAACTTGTTTCCTCGGACTATGTTATTTATCATGATTTTGAAGTGTCAGTACTTTTTTGTATGCTTGTTCACCCTAACTTGTTAAGAATATGTTCAACCATTGCCGTTTCATTTTTTTTGATCAGCAAAGTGAATTTAAATACTAGAACTTATGTACTGTTATGTACCTGCTTGAACATTATTAACGAACTACGTGAACTAAGCGTAACATATTATATATACATTAAAACGACTTTATTAAAGACACAGATGACTGCATGAATCATGACAAGGTTACAAATAAGCTTACAACACAAAGCCTATAGGGTTAAAAAGGAAGCAAAACTTGGAATCCTACCTTAGAAAAAACCCTAGAGGCCAAAAACCACATAAAGTCTTTGGAAGGTTAAAGGGGGAGAGGGTTAATAAAAATAGGAAAACCAAGTCCCCATTAGAATTAAAACGATCAGAACCAACGACTTGATACTTATTAATACTTTCCCATGGCGAGCTCGCTCATGTCCCTTGTGATGGCGGGGATGCAACTCGAGCTCCTCGCGATCCCACCCTTCTTGGGGGCACCCGACCCTTTATCTCTAGGGCTCACGGACTTGCCTCTAGCGGTGCTCTTCTTGAGGATGTCCCTCATGGCCTCGGCCTGCACCAAGGCCGGGTAGGCCCGGAGCTTCTTGAACTTGGCGCAAGCGCTCATGTGCACGGCCAGCGCGGCCTCGGTGTTCCCTCCGTTCTTCTCCACCTCCTCCTTGACGGCCTCCGAGCAGAGGCCGCATATCCACCTCCCGGAGAACTTGTTGCGGACCTTGTCGATGTACTCGGGCGTGCACTCCTCGCACATGCCGCAGCACTCGCACTTGGCGTCCTCCACCTCCGAGATGGCCGGGAGGCCGAGGGAGAGGTCCATCTCCTCCTTGCTCAGCTCGAACGAGATGTCCGAGATCGTCCTCTGGAGGCTGTCCTTGGACAGCCTCGGAGGCTTCGACAACCTTGTGTATGCGTTCGCGACAGCGACGTTCTCTCCGTGTGGAGCCATTTGTGGGAACGATTGTGTTGTTGAAATTGAAATGGGAGTGTTTTGCAAATGGTATCGAGGTTCACAACAATGTGGTGTAAGGGGAAGTAGGAGGGGACTATTTATAGTAGTTTTGTGTGGAGATTGGAAGGTCTCGTGTCTGTTTTCAGTGCAAGTGGGAAAAGTCTTGAACATGCTAGATTTTCCCGGGAAAATTATGATCCCGGAAAGTAATGTGTTCTCTTTTTGATGCTCAATTAATTTATCAAGCAATCCTGATAGAGATTGCTTTATTTTCCCGGAAAATATTATGTGGGTATGCATGCACTAGAGTTTTTTTTTAACTATCTTCCGTGACTTTTTTTTATAGCTTTTAATTATTAATTTCTTAAAAAATTTGTTGATTTATTTAAACATAAACGGTTTTACGTTAAACTAATAGAATTTTTGGTTAATTATACATTGTTAGACCTGACTATAAAGTTCGTCTTAACCTTCCAAAAATGTCACGTTATTATAAAAGAGCATGGACTGATGTGAAAATCGATAATATCCAGATGAATTATGAAAAGTTAAGATACTGTTCAGACCAACTTTATAATAATGTAAGTGGGTAAAATATGAGTGCACTGAAATATTAACCCTAACATTTTATCAAGAGATATTAGTTAATTTGTTTTTGTCTAAATTTAAAACTTTATTATATAATATTTTAGATAACATAAATATATGTTAGAGGTTTTGAATTTGATTCAGTCTAAGCAAATAAATGTATTTATTGCAGGTTTATATGCACTTACTAATGTACAATACTATCTATCGAATCTATAATTTGTTATCTTGCACGTTTTTTTTGAGGATATACGAATTAATATTATAAATTGAAATTGAAAATGTTTACACCTGACAAACACCTAAACAAAGGAAATGAAAAAGGGAACAAAACATAAATTGAAATTGCTCTTGTGAAATCAAAGGTTGTTCGGAGGGTAGTATTGCGGTAGCGTCTCACGATCACCGATACAGCGGCTCCAAACTGGTTGGCAAGGGCCAAGCAGACCCATTGTTGTTGAGGTTTCCGATTGGGCATAAATGTGCTCCAGCGTACTACCGAAGCCCTAAATTGACGCCCCGGACAGCCCTGTAACCAGGAACTGAAATGGCTCAGTTGGACTTTGCATCCTCCCGAGGAACCAACATACGACGTCCCCGCTCTGATGATAATGAGGACCCTTAAAAATATTAAAGTGCTGATCCCCGATCTAATTGGAGATTGCCACGCCGATACTTGGTGGAATCGATGCCACCTTATGTCCAGAGGGGCGGT
>JAYMTN010001522.1:0-12684 GCA_036897425.1 Erodium trifolium
ATATATTAATAACAAAATTAACTAGTTTAATAAATTGATTAGTATAAAAATAAACCAGTAATGACTAGTAAATACTTATGATATAATACATACAGGTATACTATAATTTTCTACAAGTAATGACTAATAAATACTATCATTGAGTGAAAGGTTGGCATGTCATTTATTTTGTTACTAACAATGCTATTATTCTTTCTAATGCAATCATATATATCTATAAAAATAACGTTGGGCTTGGGCTGATGTGGATCCTACCTGGCAGTGTTCACTGTTCCTTATCGCACACTCCCTCTGTTCTCGCGCATCCTACCCTTTTACCTACTTAGGTTACGCATTCACAAGTCAATCAAATACTCCTCTTCGTTGCAGGCTCCTCCTTCATTCAATTGCAATGATTGTCCCCCTTTTCCTCTGCCGGTTACGGAATTAGTTCATCCTCTTCGTTGCAGGCTCCATCCTCCATTCAATTGAATGGACGGTTTCGACCGTTTCTTTTATTTGAATTATTGCGTCCGTTTATGGTCTTCATCCATGACAGTTATAATAGGTTCTTCAATGGCAGTAATAGCAGGCCGCTTCCCTATATATCGGCCTAACTGTGTTCCATCCGTTGCATTTTGATCGACTGAATTGTAGAATGTGAAATCGTCCTCTTAGCACATTGAACGCTCAGCAAGATCACAGGCTCATGTTTGGTAAGCTCTTCTCTCTCAAGTGTTTCTTATTTCGTCCTTTGATTTTCCTATCACGGAACCTAATTTTCATTTTCATTTGACAATTTTAGTTCAATTTCCTAAGCCCTGATGTTAATTTTTGCTCTAATTATTGTATTTGTTTGGTTTCATGGTTAAATTGTTAGCAATCCAGTGACATAATTACATAAATGGATGGCAACTTAGGAATAAAGAAATAGCTTTACAACTTAGATGGGTTGATTTGTGATGTGCTTTACATTAGCTCTTTACTTTGAATAATGTGTTTATTTTGAACTTTATACCAATGTTAGAATTGATGATTTGCAGTGCGGATAAAGGAGACCTGGGACTGCCTCAATTACCTGGACAAGGTTGATCATTCCACAGTTTTCGTATTAATACATTCAAGCTTACATCTAGGATGAAGGTCCTTTCTCATGATTATTAGGAAAGATATTTCATTTCATTATATTTTCGTCAGTAAGTAATCAGATAATGATTTATTATCACTTAAAAGCTTAATATATATATATATATCATGTAATGAGAGGGTGTTAGTTAGTATGCTAAACCCATCTCTTGCAATCCCGAGCAATTTCATCTAATAAAACTATAAGGTAGGATTTCTAATTGTGGGTATTTGAGTTGAATTTTTTAGTTTCAAGATTGGTGGAACTATCAAATAGGGTAAGTTAATCTTTAAAACTAAAATAATTGAGGGCTTTCATTTACTTTGTGTGTGTGGATTGAAATGAAAGTCAAAGGCAAGTATTTGGTTTCATCTCAGCAAGCAACTTTGGGACAACTTTAACCTGGGTTAACCGACTCAAAATTTGTACTCGCATTCAGTAAGTAGGGATAAAATTCTTGATTGATTGATAAAAATATGGGTTTCTGATTCTCTCTTTCTTTCTTTTGACGATAAGTTAAGCAGTGAATTGCATCAAGTTATTGTTAATGTTGCTATGCCTGAATGGGTACAGAGAAATTGTGTTTCGTGATGAACTTTCCTTTTTATCCATTTAGCATTTTGGTGAGTTCCTATATATTTTAAGATTAATCGTTTTCAATTCGAAGTACATTTTCTGAGAGACATCTTTTACCAACTGGAATTATACCCTCCGTATTATTTAGCTTTAGTATAGTTGTTGGCTTTCAAGATATAAGTGTGTGCATAAGGATTTATATATATTATTCAAGAAAGTACATGATGAACATATATTAACAATTTCACATTCAAGAAAATCGTCAAAAGAATCTGTGTCATTTTGAACTATGCTACATACATGTTTGGACTAACATTGTATATGGTTGCTGTCAATGAAGAGAACCATCTTGCTTAAGTTTTGTTTTACCTTAAGTAGTTTTGTAGGATGTCTTATTACACAACTATGTCTTTCATTTTTTTTTCTTTTTGGTTTTTGTCTATGAGCATGAAAAATCCGTTGGGTTACATATTTACATTCATAAATTAATTTTATTGTATTACCAGATCGTACAAATTAAACGAGTTCTCTGATGTTAAACCGAGTTTTCGAGGTTTTGAGGCTATCCTTACCCATGAATAAAAAATTCTTGTATCAAGTTTCAAAAAAAAAATTATTGTATTAAAGGGTAATACAACTTCCATTTTTTTTGGGAGAAAACTGGCATTGCTGATTATTGTAAATGAAATGACCAAAAAACACATTTTACTGATTATTACAAAGGGAAGTACTATTAAATATACATTTTTTTAAAGTGTGCTGCTGAATTCTTTGTGTTTTTTCAGGATGTTGGAGGCAATGAGCTGAGGAACAATGTGCAGTAGCCGTAACTTACGACGATTACATGAGAGAGGATCGATTATGCTTTGTTGATTTGTGAAGATTTGGAAGATTGGGAATTATTTCATTTTGCTATATTTTGTTTGTCTTTCGAGCAATTAAAAGCTTTAGCTTGGTTGTGTGGGGGTTTGAGTTTCTTTGTTGCATTTGGGACAATGGCTGAGTTGAATGCCAAAAGCCTCCAAGACACCCATTGTAAGTTAGATCCATTTAAATTGTGTGCTTTTTTTAAACATGGTAATCATGTATATTTTGCAGTAACATAAATATGTGCTTTGTTGCTCATACCTTTGTTGGGTTCAGTTATGGCAAACATGAAAATATGAAATGCCTGAAACTAAACATACTTCATGAATGATAAAATTTATTGGAATGGAAGATCGATCAACAAAGAGTTCTACACCCTTCACCCGTTAATTTTGTTTTGGGCTGTATGGTCTTGGATGGCAAGTGAAGGTACGATCAGTATTTGTTCTCTGGGTTTTCGCTTAATTGCTTGAATTTATTTTTGTTTTACAACAATTGGATATGTAAATTAGTATCATGGCTCTGCGTGCTGTTCTGATCCAAGATCAAAGTGTGAATTTTTTGAAATTTTGGCGTTTTTTTCGGCCATTTAGTGAGTATTTATAATGGTAAGAAGATAGATAAATCACATTTTCATGGTAAAAGTCTGTTCCAAAATAATAAGTGAAATATACCCACCAGGGCCACTTATTTTTTTTTTCTTCATGAAGTGATGTTTGAATCCATATTTTTGTATTTTTAAAGCTTCTATTTCCTTTGGCATGTGATCAAATCTAAGGTTTCTCGGAAGATAGCAGTTCATTTTTTTTTCATGAACTAATGTTTGAATTTGTATTTAAAATAGATTTTGTGCGGATTTAATCTTTAGTTTGAAATATAGTTCCCTGTATTGATGACTCAAAAATAGTTCATGTAAATTAACTTCTGAATAAATAGCTTTTAAGCACTGAATTTATAAGTTACTTTTATGAGGGACGTATAATATTTTTCTTATTTTAAGCAAGGCTTAATATTGTTTCTTTTGGGTAGTAATTGTTTATCTTGATGATGAGATGACAAATTATAAAGCGAGACGATCCAATAGAGTTGTGCTACAAAGAGTCTATTGCTGTAATTTATAAACTGGTATTTGTATTAATAGCTACAAAGAAATAGCAATGTCAACTGATGCTAAATTCGATCATATTGATATGGAAATCCATGATTGAAAAAGACATAAGGACTGATTTGGAACGAGTGTTGTGGGTGAAGCCTTTATTTGCTCAGGTAATACTAATATCTATATCTAATAATGGTTGTTTGACATCTCTCTGGTTTTAAGGAGACCGAAAAGGTTGATTCTCAAATCTCATGTTTTGAGTGTTGGTCTTGAGATTGGCTTCTCTGATGAGCATCCATTGTCCTCTGAACTAAGTGCACCTATGGAGGAGAGGAAATGTTGTGGGAGAAGTTAGGGTCCCTCTCGAACGTCTCTCCGTGCTCTTATCGGCTATAAAAATTTCACCCATCATTGCCTTCATATCCTAGATTTGTTCCGAAAACTAAACAACCGCCTATGTTCTTACAGACAATAGAACCAATGGATTAACACAAACAATGACGTTTTGCATCCTCATGGCATCTAAGTCCTCACTTAAAATTACTTTCATCCAAGTGTTTGTGTCATTTTTTTTTATTCTTCAAATATGAGACTACATAGAGATGACATTTTTGGTATGAGTAGCTATTTTTATTGATACAAATAAAAGGAAACTAAATATTTTGTTGTTCGTAAATAAAGAGTCCCTTTAAAGTTACATATTTCGTTAAGTCTTGCACTCAACCTGCTAATTCTCAGCATTGCTTTGTTGGTGTTGTTACATTATGCTCCAAACTTGTGATTGTTTCTTTTAATCTATACAGAGTTTTCTAATCTACGCCGAGTTTTCACACCAAGCACCGCGCAACGCGCGGTGCACCCACCTAGTAAAATATAAGGATACGAGTTTTGCAATGAAGTAAAGGAAAAGGAAGAGATTAGCACAACACAACCAATTAATGCCATGTAAAAGAGAGTAAAAGATTAAAAATATTCCGTTTTATCTCATTTTCAACGTGTTGACCGAGTCGACTCGGTGTGTTGACTGTGATTTGTCACCGTTTTTAGGTATCGGTATCGGTGGTCCTATTTTTCCTTGATATCGGAGAGATCTCGGTATATTTAGAACCCTGTTGAGCGCCGACAAGTGTTTAAGGCATGTTGCCTTCGTCTGAAGCCTTTCGATTTTTGATTGGGTTAGGTGAGTTTTGATGGTTCGCCACCGGATATGTTATTGCCGGCAGCGGTGCTGGCCGCCGACTCATTAGAGTTAATCTTTTCTCTTTTTGGGAATGGGAGTTTCTAATGATACAGGGAGCTAGAAGTCCCATCGGTGTAAGGGTTGCATTGATTCTTATGGGTTTTGTTCGCTTTCCCTGCTCTGATCTTCATGGCGGTGACATTTGGGTATAGTAGACTTTTATTTTTAAATTCTAGCGTTTCATGGTGGTCATATTTGAGTTTGAAACCAACATTCCTTGTTTTACAGTCTTGGTTGTATGTTCTTGTTGGTTGTAATTTCTTGTTGTTTCTTGTTTGTAACTTCTTTGTGGTTGTACTCTTAAGGTTGTTATTGGTCTTGGTTATGGTTGTAATTGGTCTTGATTATGCTCCGTTAGAAGGTTGATTTCTTCTTGAGTTTTTGGGTCTATAACCGGATTTCTTGTACTTTAATTTAAATTGGTCTTGCTGATAAAAAAAACAATTAACACCAGGATAATATTGTGGAGACATACCCTTTGAGGTTTTTTTTGCTTGATTGAGAACTGAAAGTTGCGATGGTCAGTTTATATACATTTATTTATGAAAAAGAAATACAGGAAAATCCTAATTTTAGCCTAATCTAATCTATTATCCACACTTGCTCCCAAGTAAATGTATCCACTGAAATTCGAACCTGTGATCTTAAGAAGAGGTGAGACTTGAAGAGTTATTCACCACCAGACTCATCCAAGTGGGCGCTCATTTTATATACATAATGCTTGAGTTCCCAGAGTTTTACATTGGTTTTGACATTTCTTGTTTTTTCCATTTAGTTTTGATGGGCATGAAAAACCTTGTAGCATATCTTGAATAAAATGGCATCGGTAGAAACACAAATCCCATTTCCTACGATGTCTTATTTGACTGCGTTTATTTCTACTTAAAATTTTGTTTTTTCTTACTCTTATGCTTGTTAGAACTTGAGCTTCAAGAGACAAGAATATGGAAATGGCAAATATACTGCACCTGATTTTATTGGCCGCTTCAGATCACAAGTACGAAAATGAGACACAAGATGTGGTAATTGTAGCATGAGTCACAAGTGAGAAACAAGGTATTCAAATCTTGATAATATCTAGTTGATAACCAAATTGGAGTTCCAGAAACAGCTGCAAGGAATAAATTGCTTTGGCACTATGGTTGGGGAAATGATGTTCTCACAAATTAGCTCTTACTTATGAACATTACCAGCTAGTTTGTTAATAATCATGTCTCATAATAGAACCAGCAATGTTTCATTAAAACTTACGCAATGAAGGGTTTGTAATGCTGCTGCTACTGTCTGCCTGGGCTGGTCGGTCCTAATAAACATCATTACTCACTCCAAACTCTACATGCTTTCTGGCATAATTTGGTAGTTGTTGTTGTTGTTGTCGTGTCTCTACAACCAACTTTTACCGCCGACAAGACATTAATGTTGGAAGTTAGAACAGGGAAGAGGGTTTGGTGATGTTTTACTGAATAATGCTCCTTCCATTATATTGAAAATGAACTTGCAATGCCTATATGAAGATCTTGTCGGTAAAAAAAAGGAATTAACTACAATTTGCAGCTACAAGGAATATCAGAACAAACAGTTGGTAATTGATTATACAAGAGCAGAACATTCACTAACTAAATAATTCACACTTGGCATCTAAAGTAGAATGATGTCAACTATAAGACTGCAAATTAAACAAGAAGCACTTATCTTTAATTGCTTGAGCCTCACTTCCATACTCTCTGAATCTGTACCCTTGCTGATTCAAGTTGGAAGGCACCTTTCCCTCACTGTAGCATTGATTACACAGGCTAAAATGGGACTCCATCTCCCTGAATCTAGAACCAATAACTGGGTATCGGCAAACTGCGCATATATATCCACCGTGCCGTTTCCTGTCTCCATTTTCAAGCTTCACCAGAGTGGACATGATACTAAAACCCCAATCTGGATCATCAAACATTATCACAAACTCTGAGAAAGACACGCTCCTACTGTCATCTGTCCCTCCATGGACTTCCAACATTTCATTACCACCTTGCAATGGAACATAAATTGCTCTCAACATTCTCATGTACCCAACTGCATCAGCTTTCTTAATCTGAGAACTGCCTTCATTCCCACAACGCCATACAAGAGCATCAAAGGCTGCTCGCTTTCTCTTGTCCGAAGGCCCGCCACAAATGGGGGCAAGAACCGCAAATAGCATGCCCAAGTCTACCCTGCCAGAGCCTGTATCATCTAAGACTGACAGAATCCTCTCATTTATGGCTTTGATAGCTCCTTGGAAGGTTTCAGGCTTCAGGAAACTAAGCAACTTGTGCAGAATTTCTTCCACGTTAGGCTTGCGTATGGATTTCATGGGAACACCGCTGCCAGAATAAGATATCGGCACGTCTTGGCTCATATCCTTCTTCAGAAGCTCTACATCACAACGATTCAACCTGGTAACTCTCTGGAAAGCCCTGATCTGAAGTGCACTTCCCAAGTCATGCCTCAATGTAGTCCTCTCATCCACTGTCTTAAACTTTGAGGGTTCCACAATCACAAATGCTCCATCCCCATCAGTCTTCACCTTCTTCTTCTGAAGCTGCCTCAAATGTGACACAGCGTCATGCAGTTCAACCCTGTTTGTCATTTTCAGTGCCTCCTTCAGAGCTTTTTTAGCGTCTTCAGTTTCCTTGGCCCCCAACAAGGATACAGCTTTGTTGAGCTGTGCTCGCCAATGATTTGGCCACACAGCCAGAACCCTAGTGTACATCTCTGAAGCTCTTTGAAACCTACCAAGGTCCATATAAAGTCCACCCAAATTGTACAAAGCATCAACATGACCAGGATTCAAATCGATAGCTTTCTGAAACACCTCAATGGCCCTCTCATCCTCACCGATGGCATGCAATGCAGAAGCCAAATCACAATGGGCATCAGCATAGTCAGGCTTCATGAAAATAGCCTCTTCGAGGGCCTTCACTGCAGCCCTACATTCCCCTACCCCAAGCAGGGCACTACCCAATAGTTTCAAGGCTCTAAAATGTGTAGGACAAACAATTGCAGCTTCTCTATAATACTCGCAAGCACTCAAAACCATACCTTCACCTTCAAGTGCAATCCCAAGGTTCACATAAATCTGAGGAAGCAGGTAAGTCCACTGATTCCCACCCGCCTCAGCTGCCTCAAGCGCCAACAAGAACTCCTCCTTGGACTCCTTAGGCTTCCCAAGAACATACAAGCAATTCCCAGCTCTGAAATGTGGCCTCACATCCACAGGCTGCAATTCACAAGCCCTCTTGAAGCTCACCAATGACTCCTTGAACAGCTGGTGCTCATACAAAACCCTACCAATGGCCATATGCCCATCAAATGCTTCTTCTCTGGACCTCGCCCCGTCAGCTCGGCTCCTCAGAACACCTAATTCCTTCACAAACAGTGCATAATCATGGCCTGTCTCTTCCCAGAAGACCCTCTTCCCCTCAAGCTCGGACGATGGCCCCAATTCCCTGGACCATCCGGCGTCCGAATACGAATCAAAATTGTCAGCTTTCACCTTCCCGTCCTTGGCCTGCTTCGCCTTCAACCTCTTGACCAGAGTTTCCAAATCGTCCACAATCTTCCACGTATCGTCGAACACGATACCATGGTTGGGCGACACCGCCCACGCCGCCGTCCGCTGCTTCTTCTGCGTCTCCACCATCCTCTCGTCCACAATCGACGACGAGGACGCCTCCGACACCAAGGAAATCCCCTTGGCCTGGTCCAAATTGAGCTCCAAACCGAGGGCGTCGAAGTCACGGTCCACGTCGCCGGCGCCGTCGTCGTAGGTCCGCAGCAGGCCGTCGTAAGTGAGACCCTTGTCGCCGTCGATGAACTCGGCGTAAGTCCGGAAGACTTCGTCGAGGATGGCGTTGATCTGCTCGTCGCTGAACTTGACCCTAGGGTTTACGGCGACGACCAGGGCCGCCATCTCGGCCCGGTCGAGGCCGCCGTCGCGGTTGGAGTCGAATTGCTGGAAAATCCTCTTCACCTTCTCCGATCTGGAGCCCCTCGTCGACATTTTTCTCTCTCGGAAGGGCACGAGAATGAGTGGAGGAAATTGAAGCGTGGGATTGAAGAAAAACCACCGCTTGAAGAGATGGGTGGAGAGAGATGAACCCTAGAGCAACTGGGTTTTGGGTGGGATCATGAGGTGACCTTCATTTTCATTGGATCTGGACTCACTCTCTCCGGAGAGAAGGAGAAAAAAGGTAAAGGACTCTCCTTTTTCTTCATAAGTTATCTAATTTATTTATCTCTTTAATTGTTTTTATTTTTCTGAAATGGAATTTTATTAAATTGAGGGATGGGTTGTAATGTGGACCCACGACAGACCTGACTTCACTTCTCTCTCGGGTCGAGAATGGAATTTGATTAATTACTTCTCTAGGGGGGATTTGGGAGATTAGGGGTTTATTCGATTTTTGTTTTGGTTCTTGAGAGCATCTGTAGTGAAGACGAATCATAAAAATTATGATTTTTGACATTGTGGTCCGACTAATTTGCCTTTCGCTCGCCTTGCACTGTCGCCCCAATTCGTTTTGACTGAGAGGCTATTCGCTTCCGATTTACTCGATAATTATGAAGCGAGAGGGACATTTCGTTACTTTGGAAATAAAGAGCTGCTTCCTACTTACCTGTAAAGTGTAAAGATACCCCTTCTTTTTCTCTAGTGCAATGACAGCCTTTGCTTTGGAGGAACTTAAAGATGGCTAACTGTTGGCGTTTTCAATGGACGATTTCCATGAATAGAAGCAATTTACATTCTTTTCCTTGGGGGGTTAAGGATAACACAGACAACGTGAATTTACACAATCGCCTGGTGAAATCGTCATAGAGCTGAAAGAGGGTCGACGTTTGATTGGGCGTTCACGTCTGCACGAGCTCTAAACATGTAATTAATGTTCCTTCTTTGGTTGCATAGTCAAGGTCGTGGCTCCGATTATGTGTTGATTCGGTCCAAATTGACAACATAGATACAGGCATATCCAAGTACAAGATGTTGGGTATGATAGTGATGCACAACAGTAAGATACTAGTATTGAATTCGGGTCCTCTTTTGGTGCCAACCGGCCAAAAACGCCATTACTCAATTGGCATGACAGCTCCGATTGTATGGACTTGTCTATTAGGCTCTATTGACCAACCTTTTTTATTTTCTTTCTATTTCTGTCCTTTGAATCAATCAAGGAAATAATCATGCTCCCCATAACTACTTTGATAACATTATTATTGAAATCTGCAACTAAACCGGAGGCCACTATTGGATTAACCTTCTACACACACATGGACCAAACTGGGTTAAATCTAGACTTTTTCTTGATGATGAGCTGCTTTTTTTCTTCTATGTTTGTCCTTTGAATCAATCAAGGAAACTAATATGCGCTCAATTAGTACTTTATCAACACGAAAAGTCACGGCACGACGAAACTTCTGCATATAACCCGCAGGCCATGTAGAAGACGATAGATGAACCAGATGTGTGTATGCGGTACAAATGACGTTGAACTCTAATACAATGTAAAAATAAATAAATTTAAACTGCATATAGCATATCGAGCTCTACTATTTCAGATTTATATCTTACTAATAAAGTGTAACCGTCACCTTTACGTAAAAGGTGTCATTTAGTGATAATTGAGGTAAAACTGCTGACCAGATATACTAGTCATGAGATTAGGACTAACGAACAAGAAACTCAAAAAATGAAGTAAAGTTACGTGCTATGATTAAGCTAACATGCATTATAAGAGTAAAATGTGATTAATAAGTTTTGTGATTAGATGGGCATCATTACACTAACATGCAAAAGACAGTGAGAAAAAAAGTTTTACAGACTGCCTTTCTCCAACCGACTTCTTTTTTTGGCTGATTTCTTAATCAAAGACAAAAAAGTGAAAAAAAAAAAAAAAGTTTTTTCGATGATAGAACTAATTGAATTATTTTAATGAACCCAGACATAATGTGAAGCATATGTATCTCTACTGCAACAAACATTAGTTTCTACTCATCGAAAAGGGAATGATAGCTGCAAAGATACTATTTACATGTTACCTGTCTGCAAGTATTCAGGATTTCAGCACAACGCCTTCAGTGATCTTCCATCCTGAATCAGAGCAAGTCATCTCGTATCTGGTCGTGTATGTCTTGCTGTATGAGTTATTGTTCTCCGGTTGACCCACATCGATCATCTGAGCTGACTCTTCCAGAGTTGCTTCCACTGTAGCACGCCGCCCATCTTGAGAGACAGTCACACTGTCGATAACTACATCCCCTGGAGAGTATTCCCAGTACCAACCATGTTCTGCAATATCAGTTGCTCGGTCTGTCCATATCTTCAGCATTTTACCATCCAAGACCTGCAAGTTGGTGCAGGAGAAATTCAATGAGAATCAAAAAGAGTGTCTCGGTGTAGTTGTGACTTGCTAAAAATCCTCAGAAAGAATGTTTGGGTTTAATTATTACACGTGGGGGTGCATATGTCCACAAGGACAAGAATGGACTTCCATAAAATGAATTTTGTTTTGGAGGTGTGTATCATCTAGCATATGCAAACAAAAGCCTTGTCTAAGCTTTCCTATACACGGAAACATATTATTGGTTCTCTCTTCCTAGTGTAGTAATAAGGTCTTGACATGCCGTTTCTAAGTTAACTTACTTCTCAGAGCCAAATCAACAGCAACGTGCAGCATAACATCTACAGAACTAGAGCCTGTGGCACACTCTTACCAACATATAAAATAAATTCTTTTGAAAATTATGTCAGTCTGAAGAAAAGTTCAATTGTGCACAAGTCTCATAGTTATTTTTGAGCGGTTCAAAACTGTAAATACACATGATGCCGTTGCCAACTGCCAATGCCTAAGAGGCTATGAGTTAGCTACTTTGGGGACACATGGTAATGATTTTCCAACCAATTAAAAACGATAAATTATCATACCGCTGGTAGTTTATCTAGGCAATGATCAGGTCCAAGAGCAAGAGATTTAATGTTCTGCCACTTGCGAACGACACCTTCTGCAAACCTTGCATCCATCATGGGTAGCTCCTCAGATTTTATGTCTGGGAACCCTGCAATTAAAAAAATGTTTGCATTAAGACCGCAAAAAAGAAGAAGGGACTACTCTCTCCCTCCCGGTGTATAAAAAATAAGTGTGAACATTATCAGATCTTACCCACACTGGCGACATCAGAAGCCATTGCTGAACCAATTTCTTTGCGTATATTGGAGGAGCCATTTCTAGACGGTAAACACTTCAAGCCAGCCAAAGTTACCAATCCAATCACCACACCAGCACAAATTATCTTCACACTGGCATCTTTAATTTTGTCAGTAACCAATTCCTCGTTATTTAATTCATCAGAAGTATTATTTCCAGAAATCTCAGCTATGTTGGTAGAGTCATCTTGGACGGAGTTTCCCAGAGGTTCCTCACTTTCTACAGCTGAAACAGCATTGTTCATATCATAATTTTCTTGATGTTTCACACTCTTTTCACTCTGACCAAGAGGGAACACTTTCTGCAAAGCATAAATTGCACTAGCCTTCACATTATCTAATACAGCAGTAGCTTCAGCTCCTATTTTCACTATGGCTGCTGCAGCAGCTAAAGGTGAACCCCCGGCTCCCTCCAACCTCTCCAAATATCTGAGAACAGTAGGATCATCATAGTAATCTCCAAGTTTGAAATCGATACTTTTTGTGTCCCTAAATCTGGGGAAAACCACTTCCATCAACCAGGTTTCTAACAATTTACAGAGGCCGGGAAGATCATTATCATCATC
>JAYMTN010001523.1:0-12680 GCA_036897425.1 Erodium trifolium
TAAGGAAATAGAGTACCGCCGGAAATTGCGACCGCCGACTCGAACGACGATGAGATTCGGGAACATAACCTCATCTTCGACTTCAAAGGACTTGACGTATTCGTATTTACTGTTCGCCATCTCTGTGAGCAAATGTCTTGGAGATTCCGACGGACAGCTTCAGCTAGGTTTTATCGAAGAGGAAAACTGATCGGAAGAAAGCCATCTTCTACTGTGAGGAACAGCAGCAGCGCGAGGGCCTGCAATGGCATATTGGGCCGGCCTTGCGGCCCATTTCTCAATTTTCACGAAAGTTCCAAAAATTGGGCGCCAAAACGCGAAAAGGAGGAGGAGAATGAAACTCTATCAGTCTCATTCTCATAACAAAGGCAGAGAAAGTAGATGAGATGAAGGCAAAAAAGAATCCGATTAGGGCTTTTGGGCAGCGCTCTCTCGCTTCTTTTTGCTCTCTGAATCGGTATAGTTGACAAAAACAATCTTATCTTATGCTGATTTTGTTACTTTCATTTGATTTTGCGTCTGAAATTGCAGTGCTAAGGATTCTGTAGAAGAAAAGCGCGACAAAAATTCCTCCATTTCTCTCTCTGCCTTTCTCAACCGGAAGTTGCAGACAACTTCTGTGCCGGTGCCGCCGGGAACGGTTCAGGTGACTCTTATTCATACCCATTACCTCAATTACTTTCTGAGAAAATTGCATGAAGATGGAACTTCCTTCTATTATAAGGGAAAGCTGTCAAGTATCTTTTTAATCAGTTCTTCAGCTGTTATAATGTTTGGTTTATGGAAAAAATGAAAGAAAAATACAACATTTTCATTTGTATTTCTTATTGTCCATCTGTGTTACTGCTTGTTACCAGAAAACTCCACACAGAAAATTGGGAGTGCAGAGTGCAGTTTAGGTTGTAAGGGAAAGGGGCTGGTTTAAAATTACAATTTATGTTTCTTAAGGGTAACTAATATTTGTCTCAGTAACTAGAAATTAGGAATCACGACCAGCTGTGAAGTGATATAATCTGGGGATTCACTCCTGACATGATTCGCTTTGGGCGTGATAATCTTTTCAACCTAAGTGTCAATTTCTTATTCATGAAGCTAATCATGCGTAAATTAACGATAACGTCATTTATTTGAGTTAGTTGCAAATCACATAGTGAGGTACCAATAACATCAAACACTAACTCCACTTGTATTAACCTTTGTTAAAAAATATAGGGGTAATTACATGTTACAACCTTCAACTTAAAATGCATCATGTTGGAGCCCGGAACTTTTTTTGTGTATCACGGCCGTTAAAAATAAAAGAATCCATCAAAAAATTGGTCATGACTCATATGCATGTCATGTTGCAACTATAAACTCTTAAAATGCATCATGTTGCAACCTCGAATTTTTAAAACACATCATGTTGCAACCTCAAATTTTTCAAACACATCATATTGCAACCTTGAACTGTAGATCTTTAAAAGAATTATGTTAATGTAGCAGGGTAATTTAGTCATTTCATACAAAAATTAACGACGCTATTGACAATGAACCAAAAAAAAAATCAAGGTTGCAACATGATGCGTTTTTAAGTTAAAGGTTACAACATGATTTTTGTCCAAAGTATAAGGTTGCAACATGTCATTTCCCCAAAAATATATGACACTTATTTTTGGATGGAGCGAGTAGAAAATTCCATGAGTAATAAGCCCAGAATGGGGATGCGGGAATCCTCAGACGAATACATTGAGTATTGTATTATTGAAAAACCTAACCTGAATTACTTTTCTTCTAGCCACAAACATGTAGAGTTGCTGGTATTTCTTCCAGCTGCAACTTTTGCTTCTTCATTCTATTCTCTCTGATCCAATATTCCTTTCCTCTAAATTCTGTTTCTTATATCCTTTTCCTCCTTTTAGTAGTCTTAAACGGTTTGGGAAGAGAGAAATACGTAACAGGTTAAGGAGTTTTTGTTAATTAGGGGTGGGCCTGACCAAGTTGGCATTATTTTGTTAATGGTATAAAATGAAGGAGTTGAATTTGTAGCATGCTGTGCTCTTCTTCATCTACCTATTATTTGTATTTAAGTATGTGCTGATATTAATATATTCCTTAGTCTTAGTTTGATACTTAAAATAAAATAGTAAAATGTTTAATTAACGTAATAAGCTTTTTCATTTAATTTCAATGAAGTTGTAGACTATAGTTCTAGATGATTAATAGGATTTTTTTTAACATAGGTGTCATGTCGAATGTGTCCGATGGTGCATGAAAATGGAAAATCATGTGTCATGTGGCTGTATTTGTGCATCCCAATAGCCAGTGAAATAGTAACATTTTTAACAAATTTTATGAATGAACTATGTTGGATTATGCCATGTAATGAATTAAGGGCGTGGGTTTTACTATTGGCAGGGAAAGTCGAGGCCTTTCTCATCTCCGGTTCATTTGAAAGATATTATTAATGGGCAAAATACAGACAAGAAAGGAGAAGCTGAGATGAAGTCTGATCTTGATAAAGCAGTCTTTGAACAGTTTAAACATACTGGTGCGGAGAATGGGGATTGTGTAGAGCTTGGTTCATCTAATATTGTTCAAGGTAGAGTTGATGTTGGAATATCTGAAACAGATGATCTGCAAGATTTAAGGAAAAGAAAGAACCCATTTGAAGGTAAATAAACAGCATTTCCATTTATCAGTAAAATTGAATTCTGGGGTTGAAATCATTTTAACTAACCTCTTGCATGCTACAACATCCTCCCCTCATTTTCATTCATCAGAGATTTGAAAAAATGTGTTTGGTTTGTGAAACATAAAAAGACATTCTGAAGTCAAAACTATATAGGAAAAAGATATTGGAGACGCAGGGTGTCGATCCATGTACCTCTTGCATGCTAAGCGAGTGCTCTACCATTTGAGCTACATCCCCTTGCACATTTTTATCCATCACTCCTTTGATAAAAAATGTGTTTGATTTTTGAAGAATAAAAAAGTTATGTTTTGAAAATGTATTTGATTTGTAAAAGATAAAAATTGCATTCCGAAGGTAAAACTATACCGAGAAAAAGATATGGAGATGCGGGGTATCGATCCCCGTATCTCTTGCATGCTAAGCGAACGCTCTACCATCTGAGCTACATCCCCTTGCACATTTTTATCCATCACTCCTTTGAGAAAATGTGTTCGATTTCTTAAAGAAAAAAAATTTATGTTTTGAAAATGTGTTTGATTTGTGAAAGATAAAAATTGCATTCTGAAGGTACCAACCATAGAATATATGTATGATGTGGGCATTTTCATCAATCACTCCATTGATAAAATGTGTTTCGAAAATGTAACTATCTGAGAAAAGATTTTTGAGATGCGGGGTATCCATCCCCGTACCTCTTGCATGCTAAGCGAGCGCTTTACCATCTAAACTAAATCCCCTCCTACATTTTCATTTATCACTGTTTTGATCAAATGCGTTTTGTTTGTGAAAGATTAAAATTGTGTTTTAAAGTTGAAACTATATACAAAAAAGATGAATTGATAATCTTTGAATTGCCACCATCTAATTCATTCTAGGTTACAGTTTTGGTTCTTGAACATATCTTCTGGTTGACGTGTGATTCAAGATTGGCCTTCATCTATGCATAGAGGGAGTACGAATCAGCCTCTGAACCATAGAGGGCGTGCGAATCAGCCTTTAAACCAGGAAGAAAGATTCTGGAATGCGCCCCTTCAGAGGGGAGAGGGCCTAGATGGGATAGATGCAAAACTCGCCAAACAGCCTCGCCAGTTTCCATAAGTCCATTAGGGTACAACTGGCCACACCCTACCTATCACTTATAATTGTCGGGTAATTGCTATAGAACTAGCATTCCAAATGTCAACGGAACTATATCTTGTCCTCCTTCAATATTTCCACTTATGTATGGTAACTTCTGAATTATCACAAGCGCAGTAATAAAACGATCGTATTTTACGCTCAAAAAAATTCACACATCCACTGTAAAGCAAGTTTTATACATTAACTATCCACAACACTCTACTCCAAATCCACCTGCAGTAGACTATTGGAGATGCTCTTATGCCCTAGTCCGGTCAAGACCCTCTCCGTGCAACAACACTACGCAACTTGAGATCAAAGGTACCTTTGAGAGGTAACTTGAACATTAGAAAAATCCTTCCATTTCCCACAAAGTGAGGTATCCATTATGGGATTGTGCAAGATGAGGCCTTTGTACTGCTTCTATGTCCAAAAGGAAGTGTATACACAAGGTTTTATTTAGGGATAATTGCAAAAAGCGCATAATCCATCACAAGTTTTTCGCAAGCTTGTATCGGAAAGAGGACAAAACAAGATGAGGTAACAAAAGACTCTGATTTGTCAACCTGTCATGAACCAGCATATCACAACCATCATGGTATATAGCCAACTACATCTACAAACAGAGAACATAATGCTTACTAAACAGATAAAACAGTTTGAGAAGAGAATGAAATTGGGATCAAATAACAAGGAAATAAGTTAAAATCCTTGTACTAATGCACCCGAATCAAAAAAATTATCATGACAGTGATTAAATCTTTGGGACTATCACCTAAAATAAAGGGCATACATTAAAAGGATCAGGCATTATTAGTTTATTACAATTTACATGATAGATGAAAAGCATCTAGTTATTCTAACACACTACTTGGAAGCCTAGGTCTCCATCAAACCATTATCAACCAATGACATTCACTTCGTAGTAATTATACAAAGCTCTTACCGGAGGAACCAATGGACCTTCAGAGTGGCTTCAACCCTTTAACGGCAGCAGGAAAGATCTAGAAAAATATCTTCTAGTCAGTTCAGAAAACTAGTCAAAACTCTTTGACATTGTGCCATAAATGTGCAATATCATGTTATTGATATTTAATTTACATAAATTAATCTGGATGAAATTAAAATGTATAGAAAATGATATTTATTTCCAAAGATTTCTCTTGGAAATAAACAAAAATGATAAAAACTACAATTTTGTGCATATACTTATCCTGATCATGATGTTCGCTAAGAAAGAACTCAGGATGAAGCATTGCATACCTTCGAAGTAGGCCCTGTATGAGGGGTTTGAGTGTGGCTAGTGCTTCCCTCATATTTGGAGGGTCTGTGTTGCTCCATCTTATTTGATGCTACAGATACTTCATTAAAATCATCTGCTAATGTATTGATCCCTTCCATGGAACTGTTTTTTAAGAGATCTCTTCTGATGGAATCGGGACTACCTCTGTTCTGCCTATGATTGGTTAGAGAACTCGAATCCTTCTTTGAGAACTGAGTAGCTGCCGCACGTGCACCAGCTATGGCTGCATCAAGACTTGACGACTTATCCACTCCAGACTCCTTTTTTTCAGGGAAGCATGAGGATATAGATCCAGGCTTCAAGGAGAAAAGGTCACGTGGATTCGGAAGCACAAATTTTACAGGCAATGGGCTTTTAACAGGAGTAAGACCTCTAACTGCAGAATCATATATCTGTGCAGGTTACATAATTTTTGCAACAATATTAGTCACACTCAAGTGCAAAAGAAGACACAAGGCTTATAAATCACAAGTACCTTTCTTTCCAAGTTATAAACACCTTGGAAACCTCGCATCTCGAATGGAATCAACAGTTTCTGCATCAATAGAAGCTCTCCAATTATATAGTGCATCCTTTCTGAACTTATAGCAACTATACAATGGTAAAGCGTATGCATAATATTGTCATGAAAAAAAAACATTTGTGTGAACCTGTGGTTTTTCACAGAGCCAGCAAAAGTCTGTTTGAGCTTCTACCCTCACCTGCACAGTAGGGTGAAGATCGATAAAAGGCTAGTATATTCATGAAAATGAAGAGAAAACAAAATGACATCTAGAGAAAAAAGGTAAGAAATCTAGGTTGCTCACCCCTTCAGGTACTGCCTCCCAACCTGCTAGTTCTTCCTTTCTAACACATCCTACCACCTCAACACATCCTGTGCCATGAACAAAGCCATTTAGACAAGTAAATATGTAGCTACGTATGATTAAACCAAACAGTATTCCTATGAAACAAAATGTACTTAGAAGGTTGTTGATTTGACTCCTGTTCGAACTCCAGAATAGCTAAAGCATGAAGGAGATTCATAATTTTGCTTTGAAATAATATCCTAATGCATCCTAAAAATATGGTTGGCATGATGAAAGGACTCTAAGTCAAACTCTCTTTGCCATGCAAGCCAAAAACAGCTCCATCTAAATGGCTTACATAACCCCCATTTCTATGTCCAGATGCTACTATCGAATTTTATCTGGTGGGTATGCATGTGAAGCTAGTCTGGCCTTTTTTGTGGCAACTTCATATGTCCGGTTTGCAGGCCAACACATTATTGTATCATTTTAACCATAGAACAACTAACCTAATGATCACGCTTGATTCCATATCATTCAAACAACTGATTTTCTACGTGTTTGTGTTATATATTAGGACTTGCAAAAGAAAACTAAAAGCACCCAACCGAAAATGCTTTTCACCAGACATACTTCATCTAGAAAAACAAACAAGTCAAATCCGGAGTTAAGTAACCTAGATGATAACTGATCTTAATTGGAAATTACTAGAGGCGACAGCATGAAAACAGTCTAAAATACGTAAACTTGCATACACCAGTCAAAGATGAGAGTTATGTTGTACAGAATCACATCCTACATACCTAGTAGTCTGGAAACAGGATAATTTGACGGAAATTTAAGATCAGTAATTCCATCCAATGCATAGATTTCCCTGTAGAAGTCCTCCATCGCTCTGATTGTATCTTCATCAGGTATCTTACTCGCGGCATGAATCCAAAGGCGACCTTCGAAAATCAATATTTTGTATATTCAGAAATATAATGAGCATAACAGAACAAGGGAAGTAGAAATCACAAGTTGCAATAGCAACCTCCATATTTTCAACCCAACAACAGTGCTTATATGCAAGAGTTGATCTTGATAAAGACTGGATGGAAATTAACGAAAAGAAGTTAAGGAATGATAAGTCTATGGACATATTGATGATTTTAAAGATCTTGGATTCAAACCTAATTGATAAACCGGAGAAGGACGTTTGAATGGATGGGACAAGCAACACAAGAAAATGCCTAAACTAGATTTTACCGTAAACTTTCAAAGCCCAGTTGCCACAAGCTCATAGAATACTCCAAAAAGTCAGAATATAGATATGCCCAGCAACCTCATAGCCAATAAACAACTTACCTAATAAATACGGAAATGTCTAAAATCCAAGTAATGCTCTGCAATGAATTCAAAGAGCCAGCCAAACTACAAAAAAAATGACTTCAAAAATGCCCCACAGTATTCATTTGAAGTTCAGAAAAAGAACTGAACTTGAATAGAATACTCCCCAAATTTGACTTTACTCGAAGAGAAAGCAGAAGAATGATTTGTTCCATAATAAGCAAATCGTTAAGCGTTACACATAAGCTCAGCAGGCCTAATCTTCTTGTTTATCAATTGTTCTAGGCTTCAATAGTCAAGAATTAACAGTATCCTACACCACCCAATGTTATAATCTTCAATGAACTCAGGCATCATATATCAATATACCAAAACACACTCTACCAACTATTTCATCAGGATCAAACTTGTATCCCCAGGTTCTAGTCCTCTATAATCTACCACAGAGAAGACGTTAATCAGCTCAACTGAGCTTCTATTTTCCTCAGGACCCAAGCAACAGACTGATTTCAGTATCCAGTTAGTTATCCACGAATTACCCAGTAAAACGTGACAATTAGAAGATGGATTGGGTACTAGGGTTTCCGCATTCCTATACGAAATATATTGAAAAGTTTGGATTCCAGTGCCGGAAAGATGAAAAATTCATCAGAACTGGCCCAGAACAGCTTAAGATAGACTCCACTCACTCTCTCTTCTCTCCATGAATTGTCTCATCAACAACACAAACCATAAGCAAAAGTTATCGCAAAAAATTCCGGAAAGTTATAACGAACAGCGGAGGTAGGAGGCAATAGGTTTCAGAATCAAAATCGAAAGGGTTTGCTTTTCCTCAGCAATCATACCTCGAATTGGGGAAGGCCATGACCTTCCCTCAACGCGCTTGATCCCATAAACGAGAAGGGAAGCCCATGGTTGGTGCATAGTCAAACAGGGATTCGTATAGTTGACATTGTTTCTCCCTCTCATCATCTCGGTATGTTCTTAGATTCCTGGGGGCTGTTTGAACTCAGAGAATCGTTGGGAAATTGAAAGAGAATTTGTTAGGAGGGTAGATACTAAATAGGTGAAAAAATACAACATTTGCTTGTCTAATTAGTGAACGACTTTTTTCCCGAAACGGTGGTAGTGCTGTATCTTTTTTTTTTTTTTTGGTTAAGGGTATGTATTCATTAAATCAAGTAGTAGATTACAATACACACAATTAAGGGCGGATTCGAAACAAATCAGAGATAAAATCGAGAGTCCCCGCTTAAAGAATGAGCAGATACCCCCACAGATATGGTTAGGAGCAGACAGAAAGTAGCCCTGGCTGACCTGATCCCCCTGGTAGAAACTAAAAGGGTCTTGAGAGACCGAAAGTGTCGGCCTCCCAAGGATCCAAATGCTTATTATAACTCCCGACGAGGCTGTTTACCAGCCTTCGTCGAGTTTAGTGGAGTAAGGTCCTGAAGGGACTTTTGCTCATTCTCATCTATGTCCATGAGTGTGAAAGTCTTCTTCCTTGAAACAGCATCGATCTCTAGGCTTTTGGACTCCTTCTCTCTGGTCAAGGTCTCGGGGTTCTTCGTTTTCCTAGGTACTCTCTGTGCTTGTAATATTTTTTGATGCTCCGTGTGTGGTCTGATGTTGGGAGGGATATAGGTCTTCCTCTGCTCGAAACCAGCTAAGATCTCGTGTTGGAAACTATGCTGAGCAGGTTGAGGTAAAGCTACCTCATCCCGCTCCCGGCCCTTTGTCCCTAGAGGCCGTGTTCTACCTCTCCTTCTGCATCTTGTCCACCCAATCCTCAATTGGCAGAGGTGCCTCTTGGTTAAGCAAGACTGGGAAGTTAATGGGATGCGGGGAGGTACTACTGATCCCTTCTCGTGCCCCCAATCCTTCAACATTGGAGTGTTGATCTTTAGGCAAGACTGGGAAGCCAACCACAATAACGGGTCGGCTCCTAATAACGGTGATTGGTACATCATCCACGGCCGGTGGATTGGGTTGATGTAGTTCATGTGTACCTGTCACATTAATCGGGCAATCCGAGTTAAAGAAAAAAGTTTGAGCCATTTATGGAGCCGGAGAGGGCGTCGTAGGTGTGGGAGTTGGCATAACATTCCAATCAAAGCGAAAAAAGCCTTCCGCCTGGATTAGGGGAGGAGCCCGGAGCGAGTCCGTGTATCTGTGTGCAAACCTGTCCACCCCCGAGAGTATATCAGTGCAATTTTTAATTGCATGGCCAAGACGGCCGCACAAGTAACAAAATTCTGGTAGCTTCTCATTTTTAGGTGTAGGGGTTTAAAGTGTTGATCTTTAGGCAAGACTGAGAAGCCAACCACAATAATGGGTCGGCTACTATTAACGGTGATTGGTACATCATCTACGACTAGTGGATTTGGTAGATGTAGTTCCTGTGTACATGTCACATTAATCGGGCAATCCGAGTTAGATAAAAAGTTTGAGCCATTTCTGGGGCTGGAGAGGGCGTCGTAGTTGTGGGGGTTGGAATAACATTCCAATCCGAGCGAAAAAGTCTTCCGCCTGGATTGGAGGAGGAGCCCGGAGCAAGTCCGTGTATCTGTGTGCAAACGTGTCCACCCCAAGAGTATAGCAGTGCAATTTTTAACTGCATGGCCAAGACAGCCGCACAGTTAACAAAATTATGGTAGCTTCTCATACTATAACCTGACTTTGATCTGTTTGGCGCCCGCATCTACCTGCAACATGAGGTGGCGACAGAGTGGCCTTGTAGCATCCAACTCCACCTGTAACCAGAGGAAGGTATCCAATCCTCGGAGAGTGCTAGGAGATCTAGGTGGATTTACCCGACCGATTTCAACCTCCCGTCCAAGATTTGAGAATATAAACGCTCGCATCTAGGAGGTCCTAGCTTCTACCGGAATGTCAAAAGCTCTTGCCAAAATTCGAATTGAGCTGAAACTCAAAGACTCCGGTTGGGTCCTTAGTGGTAGTGGTGTTAGAAGAAAAACCGTGACGTAGAAGGCTCATGGTTCCCTTGCTCTAATACCATCCATGTATTCCTTAGAATTGAGAAAGAACGCCATGATTTTTTCAGTTAAAGGTTGGATTGTGATTCCTTACACGTTCCTGGTGTTTCCAATAACATAGCAAAGAGAACAAGGCCTTACACGTTTCTCCATGAGAAGTCTTCTCGCGAGAGCAAAATGGTAGCGGGAGTCGTAGACCGACGGCACAGTGTTCACAAGGACTTCGATCACCTTGTCGCCGTCCGTAAAGAAACCGTCCATTTGGGAAGGACCCAAGGAGACTTTCGTTAGTTTGTCTTGAAACTTCTCTAGACTTGCATGACCGGAATCCATGCCAGAAAAGATGTTTTGTGGCTGGGAAGGAGCGTCGGGTGGGAAGCTCTGGAAATTTTTGGACCTCGATCCCCTTACATGCTGGGTTTGAGCCTCGGCGTGGTCCAGATGATAGTTTTGTGTGGTGGTGGTCGGTGATTCTAGTAAGGTTTCTGTCGGATGTGTTGAGGATTCAACAGAGAAGTCGGATTTGAGAGAAGCATGAGGGGATGGTTGGGTTAAGAGAGCAGGTGTTTGCAGAGACGAGTTTGGCATCTTGGATATCGCCTGTATTGAACCTCAAGGAGGAGCAGAGAACGAATTAGAAATAGGAAGGTGAAATTCAGATGAGCAGCGGAAGAAGGAAGAAGAAGAGAAAGAGGAGGACATTATCATCATCACCAACTTCGGGCAGAGGGTGGCGTGGTGAGATGTGACAAAAAGGAGGGACAGAGAGCATGGATGAGAGGGAGGGGCTCAAGACTAAATTAGTGGGTGTTTTTGTAGTAGGCGTTTTTGTAATAAATGCTGCAAAACTAAATTAGTGGGTGTTTTTGTAGTGGGTGTTTTTGTAGTGGGCGTTTTTGTAATAGATGTTGCATCTATTAATTGTATTTCGTTAAAATACAAGTATGCATTTGGTACTAAAAGACCCGATCACGTACAGACAGATAAAGACCAAGTTATTCTGACAAGTCAATCGATTGCAGCGCTCGTTAACTAATACGAAGTAGACTTCGTCGATTCGTGATAACAAAAACTTTTAATCCTTCAAAATCCTCCTAAAGTAAAAGGAAGTGAAATCCCGCTGTCCATTAAATTCACTAATAGTTGGGCATCCATCCAGATTGTGACCTTAGTAAGTCCCGTGTTTTTATCCATAAGAGGGCTTTCCGAATAGCTCGAGCTTCAACAAAGATTGGGATATGGTACCCGAAAGCACTAGATATGGTCCTTCCACAATCGAGCCATGTTCATTTCGACAAATAAAACCGCATCTCGTCCGATCCGATTCCTAGAACACAGCTCCATCTACATTTACCTATAGCCATCCTTCTGGAAGATGTTCCCAAGCCTGATTTGGAGTTCTCCAAGAATCTGTTTTTTTGTTCGCCTCCGACAATGTGTTGTAGTAGATTTTTGTCGTGATCACCATAGATTTCGGGATTAGGGAGTCCCAATTCCAGACATAAGGATTTATAGCTTTTCGAAGATCCCACACCCACATAGCTATTTCGGTCTTTTGATGTTCAGATGGTAGTTGAAGGATTGTAATCCACCAGAATCGAAACTTTATGGTCGACGAGACGAGGTAATGAAAAGTTGTCTTGAACCAACAGTCCCTTGTAAAAAGGCAGTGGAGTAATAGATGGGACACTATTTCCATATCTTCCTAACATAACGGACACATATGGGATATTGGGACATACCGAGATCTGAAGGCTGCGGCCACTTGGAGAGTTCCTGACAAAGCTCTCCATATAAACACTTTCACCCGTGAGGGTTGTAATGTCCCATGTTTCCGCCCAATTGGAATCATTCCTCATCGGGGGCCAAGCTCCTTTCATCTGTTTGAGCTCTCGGTGTCCTCCCTTCGCTGAATAAAGACTTTTTGGGTCCTTAAACCAGTAATAGCCATCGTCCACCCGACCGGTGACGAGGGGGATTGCAAGTATCTGGTTTAGGTCTCTAGGTGAGAAAAGGCGTTGGACTTCCCCATGGTTCCACTGTCTTCTTGAAATTGTGCATTTCTAGGGTGGAGTGAACCCAAGAACACCTAAAGCGTCACGATTTTGAACAGCAAAGCCGTCATGCTCCACCATGCTCGCCATATTGCAAAAAACAAACAAAGGTTGCTCCATATGAAATCAATGTCGAAACATATCTTGGTCGTTAATAGGCAACTCCGTACTCCACTTGCGCAAGTGTTGAAGTCAAGACGTCGCGTCTAATTTCATCATTCGGTTGTATTTCTTGAATTCAATCAAATCCAGTGTGGTAGAGCTATACGCTCATAGGAATTTTTCATAAAAATAACAAAATATGAAAAACTAACCGATATATCCATTTTTTGATTAAAAAAAAACATTAAAAACACACCACCATTTTTTTCATAATTATAGGACTTAGGTCAATCGTTGTTTGACTGCTTCCGGAAT
>JAYMTN010001524.1:0-12680 GCA_036897425.1 Erodium trifolium
GACATTACATAGACAATTTTACTCATTTCACCCTTGGCTTGGTCGTGCTCGTAGTTTTCTTTGATCGTATACTTGATTACAGCGTCTCAGTGGTTTGGATTGATAGGAAGATTGAAAAAGATGAATTGGCTCGGACATATATTTTCGATGAGCAATCCCAACATGTGGATCTCTGAGTGAAGTTGGCTTTGACCGGTCCAACTTTCTTGTAGTCATCATGGAGTAATAATTCGTAGTCCATCGGAAAAATGTTGGGAAGAATTATATGAATAGAAGAAGATAGAAAGGGGAAGAGAAATTATGAAAACATATTTGGAGAATGATTGTATTTATAGGGACGAAAAATTAAAAATTTTAGGATCGAGGCAGAGGTAGTCGTTGGGATACGTGATTATAGCGCATTGTGCATTGACTAGCCGTTACAGTAACGTGGTAGCAACACATTGATGCGCCGAAGTAATTATTGCAGCTGACGTGGTTCCGAGGTTTGTTGTTTCATCCCCGGTCCAACAACTTGACGTGGCTGGAAACGTCAAACCATTGTGCCGTTTTTTGTACCGTAACCTTCTCTGCAATATCAATATAACCACCGTGCCACTTTCGCTACGCCACCTAAACGTTGTAGGATTTAACAATGAGATGCACTCTCTCTCCTCGTAGTTGAGAGAAGTTGCGTACGTTTCTACATATCGATATGAAGATGCGAGAGCAGAAAGGTGGATGTGAGAAGCTCTTCGGATCGACACAGAAGCAAAGAGTGAATGGGTTACTAATCGGTACCTGAACCCGACCCTAACCCGAAACATTGATGACCAAGCACGGAAGCCGACCCAAAACCGACCCCATCTCGAAGTGACCCAACCCGAACATAACCCAAATGGGATAAAAGAATTGGGTCCCAATGGGTCTGGGTTTTTAGTCATCCTTACCTTGGGTCGACAACTAGAGATACTTTAAAGCGTACACGCTCTAAACCTCTGATTCTTAAGAGCATCTTCAATGACAGTCTGTTCGTGTTGACTGTTCGATTAAAAAAAAAATATTTCAGCTCTCTCATCCATCAGCCAGCACTATTAGCCAACAACCTCCAATGGTGTTTTTTCTGCTGGCAGCTCGAATAAATTATTATTAAACATAACACTTTTATTAAAAAAAAACACATTAATATTACACGATTAATATTACACGGTTAAAATTACCGAAGCTTAAACCAAACATACGTTAACCACAACTTATTATCACCGAAGCGGAAACTACACATAGCATACCAACGATTTATAGTTCCTGAACGTATTGTAGCCACTTCGGGTGGTCTTTGACGAGATTCCAGATATCGAACTTGGTGAAAGGTTGGCGATGTCACTCCCGATACGTGCCCGCAACCACGTGGAAAAAAAACCTCTGCCGACGCAGCCATGTGGCACCACCGTAGAGAGTGCCAACGGTCGGCGGCAAAATCGAGGCAGTCAGCACTGACCGCTAACGGCCAACGACTCTACCCGCCAGCGCTGAGTGCCAACGGTAATATTACCGATTGTATTCTCCGTCAGCGAACCGACTGCGAGCTGACTGCGAATCATCGACGTTTCCTCTCCGCCAACAAAGAACCGTCAATTAACTGACCAGCGTTGGAGATGCTCTAAGCGGAATGATAGTGATTACTGAACATTGAAGCCATTGTGATTGGGCTAGTGGTCTTGGCATAAAACGGCCCTATAACTCTATTCACTGAACGGCCCAATTCAGAAAAGCCCATAAAATTGCTTCTTCGTCTCGAATTCCTTTAAACCCTACCCAAAACCTCCATAGGAATCTTCCCTGAACTACTGCTCTCAAACACCCCCGTCTCCGACGTCGATGAACTCGCTCCGGCACCGGAGAGTCCTGTACTCTCTCTCCTATCTCCGAAGCACTATCTCTTCGTTCCCCGCGGTCTCCCCTCCCGCTCCTCTGCGATCCCCCGCTCCATCTTCAGCTACGGCAACATCAGCATCGCTGCCCAGACTGCTACTTCAATTTCGGACGCTGAAATCGTCTTCGGTTTCGCTATCGGAGTCCCGGACATTGGACCGATCCGACGGTGAAATTGGTCTCAATGAGATACTGTTCGAGGGTTTCGATCACACCCACTGGCTATTCGTGATCGATTTCTCGAAAAACCCTAAGCCCACCCCTGATGAGATGGTCGCCAGATATGAAGAGATATGCGCCAAAGGCCTCAACATCAGGTCTCTCTATTGCACCCGCTTCCTTTTTTTTTTTTATGGTTGACGTTACAATGGAGCCTTTTAGCATTAGATATGCGTAGCGATTTTGTTTGGTTACTGAGAAAATTATCGGGGTTGAAATAAAACAATTTTTTTGAATGGAATGCTGCTCGATTTTGTTTGCTTACTGAGAAAAATGTTGGGGTTGAAGGAAGAACACAACTTTTTGAGTGGAATGCGACTCAATGATAAGTAGGTGCGAATTGTAGGTGAAGAATTATTTGGTTTCTCAGAAGTTATCCAAGTTTTGTTGGGTATAGTATTGAAGAGGCTAAAAAATGTATGGTTGTATGTATTCTGTATTTTTTCTGGATTATTTAGGTATCTAAAGAGGAAATGGAAAAAAACATTGATTTTTTTTTAACTTTCCACGCTCAAATGGAGCCTTTTAGCATTAGAATTAGTAGCGATTTTGTTTGGTTGCTGAGAAATGTTGGGATTAGAGCCAAAACTAGATGTGAATTGTTGAAAGTACTGTGAAATATTATTTGGCCTCTCATAATATATTGAGCCAAGTTTTGTTGGGTACAGTATTGAAGAAGCAAAACAGAAAATATATGCTTGTAGCACCACCACTTACGGGGGCTTTCAGGCCGTTATGTCCGAAGAAGAAGCAGAAAAGTTTCACAGTAAGTGATTGTAGCATCTGATGTGAATCTGATATCCATATTTGTTTCTCACTGATGTTAATTTTATGTTCTGGTTGATCAGATATACCTGGGGTTGTTTTTGTATTGCCCGATTCCTATCTTTATCCAGAGACTAAAGAGTATGGAGGTAGGATTTTTTCTTATGTCAAATGATTTTTTCATGCTCTTGAGCCGATTCGAGTAGTTTAGTATAGAACATGGATTCACACCCCTTTCTAGGAATATAACGAGTTAATCTGTTGATACTTCATTGTTCGTGGGCTTAAGAGATATTTATATGTTGTAAACATCAGGTGATAAATACATTAATGGAGAAATCATACCAAGACCACCACCAGTGCAACATCGAAGTAAGTCCCATGGTAGGAATGTAAGGGAAGTGCCGGATAGGCAACACAATGACCAAGGAGATGGAAGGAATTATGGGCCAACTAGACACGTAGACAGAAGAGGCCCAACTCCAAACTATGGGCCTTCTGGACAAGTAGACAGAAACGGCTCAATGCAAAACAACAGGCCTCAACAAGATTACGGTCCACCAGCACATGGAGATGGAAGAGGTCCAATGCCAAACTACAAGCCTCGTCAAGATTACGGTCCACCAGGACAAGGAGAAAGGGTAGTCCCAGTGTCGAATCCTGGCCCTCCACAAAATTATAGTCCACCAGGATCAGGAGATAGAAGAGGCACAGTGCCAAACTTTGGTCCTCCACAAAATTATGGTCCACCGGGATCAGGAGATGGAAGAGGTACAGTGCCAAACTTTGGGCCTCCACAAAATTATGGTCCATCAGGATCAGGAGATAGAAGAGGTACAGTGCCAAACTTTGGGCCTCCACAAAATTATGGTCGGCCAGGACAAGGAGAAAGGGTAAGTCATGTTCCGAATCGTGGGCCTCCACAAAATTATGGTCAACCAGGACAGGGAGGAAGGATAGGCCCAGTGCCGAATCGTGGGCCTCCACAAAATTATGGTCAGCCAGGACAAGGAGAAAGGGTAGGTCCAGTTCCGAATCATGGGGCTCCACAAAATTATGGTCAGCCAGGACAAGGAGAAAGGGTAGGTCCAGTGCCAAGTCATGGGGCTCCACAAAATTATGGTCAGCAAGGACAAGGAGATGGAAGAGGTCCATGGCCAAACAATAAGGTTTCTCAAAATTATGGTCAACCAGGACAAAGAGAAGGAAGGGATGCAATGCCTCAGTATCGAGGCTCTTACAACCAGCAGCAGCCAGGAAGTTATCCCCGAGAACAGGAGTATTACCCACAAAGAGAGCAGAAGGGTTATGCACCTACCAGGCAAAGGGATTTTAGTGGAGATAATAGGAATTATGCTCCAAGGCAAGGTGTATATAGTGGACATAACCAGGAAATAGATGGAGCTCGGGCATCCGATGAGTATGAAGATGGTCAAAGGTTCTCACCGATGGAGGAGAGAGATCTGCAAGGAGAGCATGTGAATCACATGCCCATGAGACAAACTGGGACAAACCAAGTAAGAGACTTTCTCGTAACTGTATAATTTGAACTTAGTGAGCTAAAAAAACACTTGATGCATTTCCTTCTATTTCATAATTCCTTACTCTAGAGTGATGAACTTTTGGAGTTGAATGGCTACTAGGAAGTGTATTGCTCTTGTGGCCTTGTTACTGTTGTGTGTAAAAGAAAATTAAATGGCCATAAAGGTATGATTGAGAACACTGGCTTCGTCTTTGAGTTGTGAGAAGAGAACAGTTAATAGGGTTTTCTTTGATCGACTAAATCAGGTGCATCGAAGAATTTTGGGCACAAGACCTTGCTTATGTAGAAGTAAGGGAGCACCAAACAATTTAGGTTCTTAAAGAACTTTATAATATTGGTGTATCGAGCAAGAAATGAGCTCCCTTACGTAGTTCTTCGATTACCAGTAAAGTAGGCTATGCCTAGTTGCAATATGTTATTCTTGTAGTAACTTTTCCATGTAAAAGACCGCCGCTGTTTGTATTTATCAATGAGCTAAAAAAGTTGTTTAGGCTCACAAAGACAAACTGTTTTAGTACTTCATATGTAGAATACATCGTCTACAAACTGATTCATCAGTGTTTGATCTTTAGTCTGTACTAAAGACAAACTTTGATGCCTTTAGTCTGTATTACTGATTCATCGGTGTTTGATCTTTGCAGGAGAGGTATTGAGACTTCATCGAAGGGTTCCAAGAGGCTAGACACGACGTGCAAAGAAAATTCGGAAGCTCCTATATTGAGTAAAGTGTAGTTTTCTGAAAGCTGCACAATATGTGGCACAAAGTGATGGGCACGGTTCGGTTCTTCTCAGTGAACCAACGGATTTCAAAGTTAAATACCGGATTTTGAACTGGCGAACACTGGTTCACTGGTTTTTTAACCGGTTTTGACCGATCAACTTCATTCGGTTCAACAACGGGTTGCTTTGGTTCTGCCGGATTTTTCACTTTTGTTCTTTTGTCCACCCCTAATATGTGCCTTTTGTCGACAAATTTAAATAACATATGGAAGTTGGTTAGTTACATGGAAATGGATTCATTTTCGAATATTGATATAAATATATTGCCTACTTAAATCTTTTTGTTATCTTTATTTTGTAGCAGATTGTTGTCTTATACTTTTTACTGATTTACTGATTGTATCGTCTACAATGGAATTAAAGCTCGGTTAGAAAGATTATGCTACCCCACAAAAATCTAGGGTAATGATAAATAAGGTTAATTTTGACATTTTAAACATAAGAGTTGGTATCCAATAAAAACACCTCTTTATCGAACAAGCATAAAGACGCACGGGAGCCATCTGCCCAAAGTGACGTCAGAGCGTACCAAATGATGACACGTGGGTAATTAAATATAAAAAAACACCTTATTATACAAGCATACAGACGCACGAGAGCCACAGGATGCGCGCGCGCTGACGTCAGCAGAGAGCCCCAGATACTGACACGTTGATGGATCATTGCTGCTGCGCGCGCACAATGCTAATAGTTTACATAGCACGATGCTAATAGTTACGTGCAAATGTGCTGATAGTTTGTAACTATCAACACATTTGCACGTAACTATCAGCACCGTGCTATGTAAACTATCAACACCGGGTCAGCACTGGGTGCGGGCACCAGCGGCGACTCGTCCACGTGTCATCATCTGGGAGCGCTCTGCTTACGTCATTTTGACCGCATCATGTGGCTCTCGTGCGTCTCTATGCTTGTACAATAAGAGACGTTTTTACTGGATACATACCCTTAAACATAAAATAGATAAAGATAATTTTGTCATTTTAAAACAAAAATGCATGGAATTGCTGTATAAGTACTAAGTTTCTAAAATAAAAAGCAAAAAATTAGACTTATAATTGACACGGTTAAAATTATTAGATCAAGCTAATCCAAAAACTCATATTTTGAGAAGTCTAATAATAAAAATAAATTTAAAATTCTCCATATTTATAATCATGTCAATGATGATTAATTTTTAAATATGAGTCACCTATTTTGCTTTATCTGATGACTTCTAGGAGTCTCTAGTTTGTATTGAATGGGAGAGTTTATAGTTTGTTTTAAAAGAGAGAAAACCTGGAAACTATTACTTCTCATTCTCTCGTATATTGAATAAAGATTTAAACAAACACGATTAAACACGAGACCTTTCAACATAAGAGCACATAAAAATGGACCAAGTGTACAACTTGGTAATAATATATCACAATATCGATATATCGGAAACTGCATAGTCGACTGCAGTTTCTTTTCATTGAGCATATAAATTCATTTCTCAAAAAAGTAAAATCAATTTCTTGATTTCTAATTTGTTAACTGATCGGTTATCGTTCAAGTTGTGTGGGATTATTTCCCCAAAAGAATTCAATAATCAAACTAATTTGAATGTGCACAGAAATAAACAACATAAGAAATATAAGTTAAACGATAGATCACACAAAGAGAAGTTGGTTCAGATGATTCTTATTTTAATAGACGATTATAATTTATGAAAATAGCGATTTTCATCAAACTTTTGTTGGATATTAATGTGGGAAAAATATACATTTAGGTGTAATCATTCATTTTTTGCCACTTTATTGAGAACTTTTTATCACTGATTTTGTATAAAAATATCGAAATATGCATCAAAAGACACATTTGAAGACAAAAGTCAACAAGTCGGTCAAAAGCCAATATTTTGGACTAACGTGACAATGTGGCTATATGCGAATTTCAGTATTTGACAACTGAAACTCAATATTTGAAGATATGTTGATTCAAAATCATGATTTGGATTCAAATTTTAAACACGAAAAAAAAAGTAAAATATAGTTTCAACAGACCCGATGCGTTTATTTTGTAACTATCATGACCGTTTCTTTTCTCATTTGAGAGATTCAATAAAACACCTAAAAAGACATAATAATAGTTGTGCTTATTCCAGAAGTGTACTTAACTACTTTATCCATATTGACATGATCCATTATACTTTGTCTGAGTTACACCTTGGTCCTTTAGTGAGGATCCTGGGGAGAAGGAGGAGAATATTCCATATGGCCGACGAGTTGCAGATGATTAGCTGTTGTAAAAAAGATTAAAATCGACTTAATGACATGTAATCGAGAGAAATAATGAGGATGTTCTTTATAGGGAAACGATAACAATATCGTAAAAGAGGGAAAAAGGAGACAATAGGGGATCAGATGGAGAGAGTCGTCATTAGAGACGAAGACGCCTAGAATTTGTGGGGTTTTCTCAACCTAAAGAGTTTTTTGAAAGCCGACTCGACTACATATTTTTTTTACTGTGATAGAAAATCAGGAGAAAAAAACCTCAGGAATCAAGCCATACAAAAATGGATTCTCATTCCCAGAAAAATGGCGAAAATGGCGGGAAGTCTCAGGAGACATATATAAGCCATTTTTCTCATTTTCCTCCCAAATATTTCTGTTTCTCGCTGCCCAAACGACCTTCGTCCACCATCAGATTTCAGAGTCGTCTCCGATTCTCTTCTTCATGCGATTTTTTTTTGTAGTTTTCTTTTCCAGGGATGCTAAAGTATCTCGGATTTGCTTCAATTTATTCACTGTAAGTACTATATGATTATCGTCTCAACGATTATTTTGAAGTTTTGGGGACGAGGGTTGTTCAGAAAATGTTGAATTTGTTAATGGGTTGGCTTAATGATTCGTAATGCTTGCAATTGATTTGGTCATGTATGAGCAATTGGGGCTTCTGTTACACGAAGGTGTTGATGAAGATGAATCCATGATGCTTATGAAATATTGTAGAACATTGCTTCTATGATTCTGAAAATTTCCCCAAAACTGTTGTGAATGTTGTTGCTGAATTTATTGATGGTTTATTCATGAGTGTTGTTTTAATTCCAACGGGTTTGTTGTTCGTGCATGTCTGTTTTCTACCAGATTAGGTGAAATTTTGAGCAAATTCATTTGGATTTGTGTATGGTGATTTGGGTTGTGAGCATGTTTTGCGTCTAATCTCTTTTCCAAATTTGAATGTTTCAGTTGGAGATAATTCCTGGACTAGTTTAAGGTCTCTATGAGGAACAAGATATGGAGTCTATGCTATGTTGCTTATAGGGTTTGGCTATGCTGATGCATCTCTAGGTTACCACTAATGGTGTTCATTAGCTATCTTAATTCCGGGCATAAGCTTGATTTGATGTTTGCTTAGCTCAGAATTTGGAATGAACATGCTTGACAACGAATCTCACACTCCAACCAACAGGGAAGGCTCTCCTGGAGACCCTTTCTTGTACGGCACACTAAATGTCTGTGTATACGAAGCAAAAGATCTCCCAAACATGGACATAACCTCAGAGAGAATGAGAAAGTGTTTCAACGTGCTCGACACTTGCCAGTACCAATTCAAAAAGCACGCATCACGGAAATCTTCTGCGATCACTAGCGACCCTTATGTATCTCTTTGCATAGCGGGCGCTACCCTTGCTCAAACTAGAGTAATCAGCAACTCCGAAAACCCGTTATGGAACGAGCATTTTTGTTTACCAGTGGCTCACCCGGCGGTCAAAGTGGAGTTTCTGATCAAGGACAATGATGTCCTCGGGGCTCAGTTGATCGGGGTGGTGGAGATACCCGCTGAGAGACTCCTCGGGGGAGATAAAATCAATGATTGGTTCCCTATTGTTGGCCATTTTGGGGATCTCTTGAGAACTTATCACCCGGAATTGCATGTTTCTATCGAGTTTAGGCATGTAGAAAATGAGCGTCTTTATAACCAAGGTATTGGTGCAGGGCCTGATTACAAGGGAGTGCCAAATACTTATTTTCCACTTCGCAAAGGAGGGAGTGTGACTCTTTATACAGATGCTCATGTGCCTGCTAAACTGCTGCCCGAGATTGCACTCGACGATGGGAAAAGTTATGAGCATGGTACTTGTTGGGAAGATATGTGCCATGCTATTTTGGAAGCTCATCACTTGATATACATTGTTGGGTGGTCCGTGTTCCATCCTGTGAAGCTTGTGAGAGAGCCTACAAGGACTTTGCCTTCTGGAGGTGTGCTGTCGCTTGGAGAGTTGTTGAAATATAAGTCCCAAGAAGGGGTTCGCGTTGTTTTGCTGATTTGGGATGATAAAACTTCACATGACAAATTATTATTGAAAACAGTAAGGCTATATAATCCATGCTGAATACATATGTATATACTTGCTATGTTTGTATGCACTTGAGTTGATTATCGGGTTTGATGCAGGATGGAGTTATGCAGACTCATGATGAAGAAACAAAAAAGTTCTTTAAACACACAAGTGTTCATTGTGTGCTTTCTCCTCGATATGGCAGCGACAAGCTTAGTGTTTTCAAGCAACAGGTGAGGAGATTGGTTGGATTTAGAGATAGTTGCAGATAGCTACTCTGAACTATACGTCTTTTGCACATTGTTATCACCAACTTTAAAATTACAGATAGCTCTTTTTTGGCCAGGAAATGACGAAAATGCCCTGGATCCTAATCTCACAAAGGACTTCATAATTACTAAAAACATATTGGTTAGATTTAGAGTACGGTTGATAGATGTAAAAAAATCTCCTCAAAAGGTAAAACTATTAAAAAGATGAAAAATGGTATTTTTTGAGATTAGGGTCAAGGGCCTTTTCGTCATTTTTTTGACGAGAAAGAGCTATCTGCAAGTTTTTGAAAGTTTAGGTGTTACAAATAATGTTTTAAAGTTGGGGATAGTATGTGCAAAAGGTGTGTAATAAATAATAGCTAACTGCAATTAAATCCATGACCTATCTACCTTCTATCAGTAGAAACAGAATTTGAAATGTAATTTTTAGCTTGTTCACTGATTTGGAAGGATCCTTCTGGTTCAGGTTGTGGGAACTCTTTTCACACATCACCAGAAATGTGTAATTCTCGACACTCAAGCTAATGGAAATAACCGCAAAATAACTTCTTTCATAGGTGGTCTGGATTTATGTGATGGCAGATATGATACTCCTGAGCACAGGCTATTTCGGGATATCGACACCATCTTTGCAAATGATTTTCATAATCCTACATTTTCTGTAAGTTCCTAATTTATATATCTTTCTAGCTGATGTTTGGTTGGTCGTTTTCTTTTTGATGATGTCATTTGATACTATTTATGCATCTGGTGTATTCCAAAACTGTTGAATTATGAAATATAAAGTATTATTGATTGATTTTTGATTAGTAGCGAGCAGATGAACATAATTGATTCACATCAGATAGACTTAATTCAAGAATTCATTTAATTTGTTAGAATATAATCTCTTTATAGTTGTTTTTCATGGAAGCATAATTCGCATGACTAGTTGGTAGAATCATTGATCTAAGTGTAGTTTAGTTTCAGCAAATTACCCGATCTACTCGGTGCATTTTCTTGCCAGTCATGTTTCATTAGAAATTGACATAACTTTATTTTTTGGGTATTTATTTAGTTCCTGTTGTACAATATTTCCCATATTATTGCTGAGCAAAAAATAATAGTTCCTGGCAACCTGTGCAAGAGTGGTAGCGGTGGCCCGAGGCAACCATGGCATGACCTGCACTGTAAAATCGAGGGTCCAGCTGCATATGACATATACACAAATTTTGAGCAAAGATGGACTAAGAGCTCGAGGCATCACTTCGGGTTCAAAAAGGTCTCTCGTTGGAAAGATGACCCGTTATTAAAGTTAGAGCGCATTTCTTGGATACTCACTCCCTCTTCAGGCCGTGCTGAAGCCTTACGTGTTCATGATGAAGAAGATCCCGAGAATTGGCACGTGCAAGTGAGATGTTAGATCTTTTCCTATCGAAAAATGTACATTTTAATGATTTTGTATCGAGATACTGATTGGCACAGGTTCTGTTTTGGTAGGTGTTCCGGTCAATTGATTCAGGAACTGTGAAGGGGTTTCCAAAGCATACTCCGGACGCCGAGGCTCAGGTTAGACGGGTTTTGTGTCATACATTACTATATGGACATGGAGGTCAATATAATCTTTGGGGATAATTACAAAAACTTGTGGGGAACTATGCACATTTTGCAAATACTATCGTTGAACTATTTTGTTTGCAAATGACATCCCCCAACTATTAACGGGGTTAATTGTTTTTGCAATAAGTCCAAAGTAACCATGAAAAAGTGTATACATGAGGTTTCCAAATTGCAAAGCACGTATACATGAGAGTTACAAATTGAAAAGGACGTATAAAGATAACGGATTTGCAGACGGAAAATAGTTGGGGATGTCATTTGCAAAAAAGAGTTCACAGATTTGTTACTAATCTTGATCTTTATTTGTTTTTCAGCATTTGGTCAGCGAAAAGAACTTGAAAGTAGATAAAAGCATCCATACAGCATATGTGACAGCAATAAGATCAGCGCAACACTTCATCTACATCGAGAATCAGTATTTTCTTGGTTCTTCATATTGCTGGCCTTCATACAAACATGCAGGTATCTAAGCACCGGAAAATTTCGTTATTGAGATTGACATAGATAGAAATCTATGGCTCACATTACTATCAATGTGCCCATATTATTTTCACTGTACATTAGGACATTACGTGATTAGAAAGGATAATCTCACCCAGCTATCCTTAAGTCTGCACCTTCCTCAGCTAAGTACCCCTAATTTTGAAAAGTTTTTGACAGTCCCTTAAGTTTTTTTAGTCTCATTCCGTCAACTTTTGGGCGTGAAACACGAATATACCCTCATATATTAAAAGTAGCAAGGGTATTTTTTCCATTTCACACGAAAAGTTGACGGAATTGGGATGAATTGAGACTGAAAAAACTTAAGAGGGTTGTCAAAAACCTTTCAGTCGTAAGGGTAATTGATTGAGAAATGTGCATACTCAAAGATAGTTGAGTGAGATTTTCCTTGATTAAAATCTCATAAGCCCGTTGATTTTTCTATATATTCACCATATGTTCTTATATGTTGTTATTTTTTGTTCATGTCTGAAGACCCATAATGCATAGGCTTCTCAGGATTTTCGTTAACGCTTACTAGAAAATGGAGATTATTTTCACTTACAATTTCTGCAACCTTTCGTTCATACACATAGCTGCAACCATCTTATAAGTATTGGTTCAAGAGCAGGTGCAGACAATTTAATACCTATGGAACTAGCTTTGAAAATTGCCAACAAAATTAGCAAAAACGAACGGTTCTCTGTGTACATTGTTATTCCCATGTGGCCCGAGGGTCAGCCAACTAGTTCTGCCGTGCAGGAAATTCTATTTTGGCAGGTCAGTCTCATATGGATTCCAAGTA
>JAYMTN010001525.1:0-12678 GCA_036897425.1 Erodium trifolium
GGGACCCCTGAATCACATATATCTTCCCATTGCTACTGTTGAGTTCATGTTCAGTCACACTCCACACGCCGAAAAGAGTCATCTCCATTGGACCAAGCAGCGTTTAGGCACCACCTTTAGTAGTCCTCTTTAGTATCCTCCTCGTGTTACTGATGATTCAGGTTTGGTCGCACTCCACACGACGAAAAGAGTTCTCTCCATGGGATCAAGCAGCATTCATGCACCACCTTGAACAGTCTTCATCAGTTTCGTAGTTTAATTTTTGTTCGCTTATATGGCACTTTACAAACCGTCTTACACGATCAATATGTCTTAGAGTTTAAATGACTCTTCTCATTTCCTATTATTAATAAAATTTCACCTTTTAGTAAAAATACAGCAAAGGAATAGGGTTCCATAAAGAGAAAACATGAAGCTCTCATCAGCCGGTCCTAAGTCTTTGTGAGAGCATCATTCTCTTTCACGGACACCGATTCGGTCATCTCCCACAACTCCACCACCACCATCACTTCCTCCTCCATCTACCCCAACGTCCCTCGTTTGGATCACCTCTCGACACGACCGGGAAGAGATCGAAGGCGGTCCGTTCTCCCACAACCCCCTCTTCCTTCTCCTCCGGTGATCACTCGGCTGTCAACAGAGCCGCCACATCTACCTCTTTCGGCCGCCACTGGTGTCGCCGCCTCTACCTCTTTTGTCGCCTCCATCGCGAGCCTCCTCTGGGCAAGGCCGCTCCAATCTCCTCCGTTGGATGGGGGCATTGACCCCTCCCCCCCCCTGCCCGGATGCTCTAACCCCCTCCGTTGAACGGGAACACCGATAGCCCCGATCGGATGATATGGGAAGCAGCATCACCATTCTCTGATCCAATAAGTCTAAGAATGAAAAACGGGGTGTGTTAGAGGAGGCACACTCCGCCCTACCAGGCACAACTCGACTCTAAGCTTCTTCTTTTTCCTGAAGTCCTGTTTTAGATGCCCGACATACTCCCCCTTGTTAATCAAGTGTCTCCTTCGAGTGACCAACATGTTCGATAAACTACACAGGTCCTTCCAAGTCGAGTCAGGAAAAGTACAATTTGAGTTACGATCGTGCAACCATCGCCAAGAGGATCTACCCCCTCATAATTCATCTGAAATAACCGGACACTTGCTACAGAGCTCGCGCCTCAAACTCGTTGTTCAGGGCTATGTCTCGTCTTTTTCATTTAAATTTCCATTTTCAAGTTGTCTTTCACTGTGTGATCGCACGTTATTACTATGCTGAAAAATAACATCAAAAGAGTATAAAGAGAAAAAAAACAATAATATTACAATGAATTACTAAAAACATACTTGATTGCGGTGAAAATTATGTCCATTAAAATAAACTTGTCCGAAATTGATACAATCGAAGACTGCAACGGACCGTCAAGTTAATTTGATTGAAATTTCTTTACAAAAAAATGTAACAAAAGAAGACCCTCAAGCATTTCTTCTTCAACAAGTTGCAGACTTGAAGAGTAGCTTTCAGTTCTGTAAAATAAATTTATTTGATATGATCTAAAATATGTATGAACTCAACTTTCTAGGAGTCCCCAGAAGACCAACACATGTAATATGGAAACAAAAAATTCACCAACCATAGTGTGTATATGCTCTCAACATATAAAACAAAGAAAATAAAAGTAGAGGTGACTCAAAAGTGTTTATAATATGAACATTCCAAAAGTATGACCTCACCAAAGAATAACTTATTATGACCAAATCAACACAATTATTTAAATTAAATCTCTATTTAATTATTCGGGATATTTGTAAAAAACATTTTTGAGGTATTTTCTTATAGCAAGTATTCATCTTTTTTAATAATTATAAAAAAATGTCATGAACTTGTCTTTTTGTTATAATTTATATAAAAATAACGATTTTATTCTTATAATTTAGATTTAAAGAATAATAAATAAATAACAAAAAATATCATAGCCTTCAATTTTCTTCTTGTATAATGTAAAGAAAAGAAGTAATAAATACGAAAATTTGAAGTTTTCGTACTTTAATTATATTATTATTTAATTTGTAAGGATAAAATCATCATTTTGATACTAATTATACAACAAACCGGTAAGATCATAAAAAAAATATGAAAATCGTTGCAGCAAGGGCTTCTGTCCATCGTCTCTAAATCTTTACGTTGCCAGCAACCCAAGCTTGCGCCCCCGCCGCCAACTTCCGCCGCGCCACCTGTCACCTACTGCCGTATATCCCTGTCGCCCTGTTATCCCATACCAACAACAACCATGTTATGGAATGATTGACTCTGGAGAGGATTGTGAATCTCGCGCCAACCCCACATTCATAACCGATCCCAGGCAATCCCCCACGCCCTCCATCCGCCGCAGCCAACAAGTTCTCCCCTTCATGCGCCACGTTTTCTACATGGCTTCAAGCCTTATTGTTTTCATCGAGACGAAGGAGACGACCCAATTCAGGTAAGCCCAAATCTGTTCCTGGGAGGTTCGGTTCAGATCATCCATGAAGAATCCGCCCCTAGGATAGATCTTTATAGTGAGGATATTGCCAATAATCAGGCCAAGGATGTGATTGTCGGTGGATGTCCCGACTACTCTCTGACCGGAGAAGGTGCCACCGGTGTTGCTGATGTAGAAAGGATCGCAGCCGATGGTGTTGCCACTGCAGCAAATGCCGCCAACGGTGGTGGTGCTGGAGGACTGATGATGATAGCCATAGGGACCTTGGGAACGCCACTCAAGCAGGAGTCGCCTCTGAGTCTCCACACCTCTGCTACAACGGAGAAAGAGGATACTCTCGCCAGTCAAGACGAGTATATCGGAAGAGATGACCATAATTTCCCCCATCTGACACCCGAAGCAATAGAGGAGTTTCAGCAACCCGAAATAGTCTGAGGTTGGCTGAATTGGTTGATATCGGTGCCCTACTTGGAGTATCCGTACCGGCAGCTAACTTATCCCAATAATGGAAAATTGGAATGGACTCATCAAGAATTGGGATCCTTGCATGATGGCCAAAATACAAACCGTCCCGGAGCAAAACGAATCGCGGTCTGCACAGTAGAATCGCCAAGGCAAATGACTGACCGCTGTGCAACAGAGTGTATGTGGGGACGCACACTCCACCCTGCTATGTTCGGTGCAACCTCGAACCCCTGATCCCCCCTCCATTCCCTGGATTTCTCCCTAATTTCCCGTGCACCCCACATGTTAGCTATATCCACGGGCGTCAGGTCGAGTCAGGGAATGTGGTGAAACCCCCTAATGTCGACCCAAAAGCTGGATTTTGTCTCCTTTTTAATTTCTCTGGCATAGCCGGGTACTCTGTTACAGGGTTGAGCATCCCACACCTACGAGTTAGGACACTGGCTCACCCTTTTGCTTTTTCGTCCGTTGTATCGTTCTTATTAGTATTTGTCTACGTATAACTTATTTCTTGTATCAATAAAGTCCCACATTATGCTAAAAAAATCCGACAAGATCATAGTAATTTTTTTTACAATTATAAAGAAAATGACTATAAATAACAAAAAGTAAATATATCATTATATTCTCTTACAATTTCTTGAATAAAATAATTATGATTTATTTCACTATCTACCATCATATTTGTGATTAAAAACACCTTCACATAATGAATCAATATCTACATCAACATGATGTATTGCTAGCGATTTTTTTTCTCCAAAACACATCAAAATAAAGTTATTTTGACTTTCAAAAGATGATATAAAAAAAGTGTTACATATTATCCAAAATAGTCATGAGAATTGAGCAGCTTGGAAATGGGAAAGAACTAAGAAGTGTATTATTTCATATTATCATGATTTGGGTCATGGTTTATCTTTATGAAGTCATAGGTACATCAATATTTGGAACATCTTGTATTAATTGCTTTTGTCACATTTAGAGGCTCTATATATACTTGAAACTCATTTTAGGATACACCCATACCAAGACCTATAAAGCCTAACATAGGTTTCACCAAAACCAGCCAAAGAAACAAGAACATGGGTCTCATGAAGTTCATGTGGGAGATGCAAGTCCCATGTTGTTTCAAACCATCTAAGAAACACTGCTCAAGGCATCGGATCCAAGACTCCAAGCAAGTCTCTCTCCGGAGACTTGCCCTCTCGGACCTAAGCAACCCGGACTCGAGGCTCTCCATGAGTGACATATCTAACTCACTCATCGTTGGCACCGATCTTCACATCTTCACTCTCAAGGAGCTCCTGGTGATCACCCATGGCTTCTCCAAGAACAATTTTCTCGGAGAGGGAGGGTTCGGGCCGGTCTACAAAGGGTTCGTGGACGAGAAGCTCAGGCCTGGCCTCGAGGCTCGGCCTGTGGCTGTGAAGAAGCTTGACTTGGATGGCACTCAAGGTGACAGAGAATGGCTGGTTAGAACTTAGAATTGGACTTGTTGGGTCTTTTGTTTTGGGGGATTTTAAGGTTTTGGTCGCATGATTGATGTGTTTGGTGGGTTTTTCTTAGGCTGAAGTGATCTTCCTCGGAGAGTTGAAGCATCCCCATCTGGTGAATTTGATTGGGTATTGTTGTGAAGAAGAGCATAGGCTTTTGGTGTACGAGTTCATGGAAAGGGGAAACCTAGAGGGCTTGCTTTTTGGAAGTACGTGTTAGTGTCTCACGTTTTAAAAGATCTGAATTTGTTTCTGTTCGTTTTTTGGGTGACGTATGGAGATGTAGTGTGTAATTTATTATGATTGTACGTTAAGTTTTGGTACTGACGTTTGTTTGGGCCGATTCAGGATTAACAGCAACGTTGCCATGGTCGACAAGGTTGAAAATCGCGGTCGGGGCTGCAAAAGGACTTGCTTTCCTCCACGAAGGAGAAAACCCAGTCATCTACCGGGATTTCAAGGCTTCGAATATCTTGCTAGACGTTGTAAGTATCAATTTCCTCTCTTATGTCCTTGCAAGAATGCGGTTCATTTTGATTTATGAAGGATCGAAAAACATGGTCACATCTGATTAGTAAGATTGATTTATGTTTTGATTTTTCTTAGGATTTCAATGCTAAAGTCTCGGATTTCGGGCTGGCAACTAATGGTCCGGAGGGAGATGACACGCACGTCTCAACGCGAATCATGGGCACAAGAGGCTATGCAGCTCCCGAGTACATCATGACCGGTAAGAACAAAAACAACCTAAAGTTCACACAACTTCAAGACTCCAACATTGTACTATGACATGACACTATGTTGTTTTATATGTTTCTTAAGGTCACTTGACGGCAATGAGTGACGTATACAGTTTTGGCGTGGTTCTTCTCGAGCTGTTAACAGGGAGAAGATCCGTGGACAAGAAATGTTACAATAGAGAACAGGTCAACCTCGTCAACTGGGCACGGCCGATGCTGAAAGATCATCACAAACTCGACCGACTGATGGACTCGAAACTCGAAGGGCAGTACTCAACGCAAGGGGCCAAAAGGGCCGCTCTAGTGGCGTACCAATGCTTGAGCAACCATCCCAAGTCAAGACCTTCGATGAGAGATGTGGTGAGGACCTTAGAGCCCCTTATTGACTTGAGTTGTGACATCCCAATCGGTCCTTTTGTGTACATTGTACCTCCCGAGGATTTGGGCCAAAACGAACAAGCTAAAGGCGAGAAAGAGGAGGCAACGAAGAAGGAGAAGAGGCGCCACAAAAGAGGGAACCGGGTTAGGTACAGAAGCAAATCGTTGAGAGATGGATCGGTACATTCGGACACTGATTTGTACGAGGTACTTGGAGCTAGCTTGTATTGTCCGGTGAATCTAGTTGTGAAAGAAGATAGGGTAGTGTTGCAAAAGTAGAACCAAACGCGTTGTAGACTTCACATTTGTTTTTGTAACTATTTTTGCTTCTCATTTGGAAATATCTCAATTTGGGTACACACATAAGTTATGGACTTGCTACTTGTGATGACTATGGGGGTTGAGTGGGGTTGGTGAAGGAGTGGACATTTGAATCATTGACAATTTCAATAGAGTTTACTTTGCTTTTTGAACTCCATTCTCAATGTATTGGCTCCAAAATTTATTCTAATATTGAATCAGTATTTCATCAATAATATTGGATATGAATCAAATTGATTCACAATATTCTAAATTCGTACATTTTTTTAAGGTCAAATAGTCCAACTCTTGGAACATAATACATATGTGTAGGGCAGTCCAAAATGGTTCTGGAACTCGGCTCAATCAATCAAATCGGCCTACCCAACCTCATTTGGTTGCTCCCAATAAGTTATGGGGACGATAGTGGATTGTAATTAGAGGCCCTGTTGACAATTGGGTCCGGTCCTGGATTGAAAAAACAATCCCCACCAGGACCCGAGCCTAACCGGTGGGGTAAAACGTTTGAATATGTGATGAAATTTCAATAGGTTATGACATTTTTTCAGAATTAAGAAGTGATAAAATTTAAAGTTTTTAAGCACTCTTTGATCACTTCTTAATGGTTTTTTGGCCAATAATATTTTTTTTTGAAAAATCGTGTGTTAGTTTGGTGAATATTGTAATTTTGAAGCTCTTAATTGTAAGGTTGAAATGTATTTCAGTTAGGCCGGTGCAAACCGGTGGCCCGCACCATAATCTGAACGGGTGGGGTCTAGATGGCCTAATGGTCCTGGGGTCGGGGATGGGTTCCAATCTGGACAACCCGATCATTCCAGGACGGTTCAAAAACACGTCTACGGGCCCGGGCCCCGACCCATGGACAGCCCTATAGATGTGGAACCGTTTGGATTGTCGGTTGCTAGTTTCAAAAACTCTTAAAATGATCTAATGCATCGGTTCGATTATTTATAGGACGTCGATGTCGATTGACTGACTATGAACACTAACATGGCCAAATAAAGCCCAAATTCCAAAACATGTTTAGGACTTCAATATCACCCCTAGAGGCTAGCCTCAATTCTTAGACAAATTGGTTTAAAACTCAAGTGGGCCTAGTTAGGCCCATATAGATATTGGGAAACAAAGAGGACATATTAATATTATATACTACATCACAAACAAATATGCAATGCCATTAATTAGAAAGAGGTTACACACCTTTCCATTTCACTTTCTTGCGGCTTGATTCGGGCAAAGAACCAGGAAAAGCAAAAGAATGCTAACAAGTAACACCAAACACAAACAAAGAGATTAATTACATGTATCTACATTTAATTATATTTGTTTTTATTTAATTATAAAATTCGTCAGTATGGTATTAACATTTTCACGTTATTATAAAAAAACACTGAAATTATATTGAAATGTTAATGCCATCTAGGAATATTTTAGAATTAAGTGTATTCAAGTGAAAAACGAAGACAATTAAATATAGCTAGATGCAATTAACCCAGAACAAAAGTACTCAAGTACAAGAACATTATAGTACCAAACAAAAGCCCTCAATCTATCGCCGAGGTTAAGGATCTAGCGACGAGGAAGCGCTCCGGTCGGCGTGTAAGAAGAAACACCCATGATAGGGACGCCGAAAGAGGCCTCCATGAAAAGACTTTGCTGGAAAGCTTCCGCGCTCGAGCCGGCCTCGATCATGTCTCTCACCATGTTCTTGTAGGATTGCTTGAGCTTCTTGATCATGCGTAGGTATTGCATTTTGAGCCATTTCAATCTCAAAGCCCTCACCAACACTTGTCCTCGTCCCGGTCTCTTCCCTCCGAGCCGCACGATCGGGAGGGGTCTTCGCCGCCGGAGGGTGATTCTCCGGCGGTGAGATGGCGATGGCCGGAAGGTGGTGAGGTGATCTTGGGCCATGTTGTGGATTGTGTGAGTGAGAGGGAGTGGTTTGGTTTAGCTTTGGAGTTAGAAAAGAAGGAAGAGGTGGGTTTTGTATATATTATGGAGATGGGTTTGACTCATTGGGAAAAAGCATATTTTAGGTGATACATTTAATTTTGAAATATCACTTTATTTTGCCTCATATTTTAAACTTGTAACCATTTAGTACATAAGATAAAAGGAAAAACTTCGATAAAGCGTTTCTTTTCGAATTTTATTAAAACGAACATGTTATGTTATGTTTCTATTACAAAATGTTCATATTTAAATTATTATTATTATTTTATCAGAGAGAAAGTAATGCATTAATAAAAGACGGCAAGAGACTATCAAAACAAAGTTCAACAAACAAATAAAAGCCGTAAAAAGTACAAAAGCTGGGTCAACCGACTCAACCCCCAAAACCAAAGGGATAGGCCTAGCATAGCGGCCTGAGAAGACCGACAGTACTTCAGAAGCCGGAGTCAAATTCTTTAGGTCTTGCACCGCCGAATCAGAACCATCGACAGGGGGAGCGAAACTGCTCCACGGGAAGACGCTCCGAGGGACCCTGCATCACCGCATCTCAAGAGGCAGCAATGTACGCCAGCAACACCAACACCCCAGCATCCAAACGTTCATATTTAAATAATAACGGTTCCTGTTAAATTTTACTATTTTTCTGTGTTTTTATAAAAACTAACGGGTATCATAAAATGTTTCATCATATAATTCTTGATACAAAAGTCCACATGATTGAGATTATCTTTTGCAATAGAAGTTGTTGATGGAACAAATGAATGCATTGGGAATATGTTTTTCTTAATAGAAAATGAAAGAAAGCTACGGAAACTCATGGGGAAATAAATGTCTGAAAGCAACCATAAAATACAAACGTATTTAATAAGTTGTGTTTGTTATTAGCTTCAAGACTTATTTATAGCTGAAGGAACGTGATAGTTATTGGGCTTCCGTTTGTCCTCAAATATCTCAATGGGCCTTTCAGTTCAGTTTTGTAAAATTGTTATTGAATATTGATGTCCTGGGCCCAGTTTAGTATAGCTGATCGGCCTCAGCATTTTGGTGCATATGTTTGTGCTCCACATCCACTAAAAATTCAGCTCAAAATAATATTTCTCTATTTAAAGTATATAGTTAGTTTCGACAAGACAACCAAATTTATCAAATATGGGTTGGATTTCGTTTTAATGTTTAGTATGTAGAATTAATGTTTGATACAAGCTGTTTAAATTGATCTATTGTTTTATCTGACATAAGTACGTATCGGTATATTGATCTTAACATCCCAAATGTAACCGAGGAACTAGACATCCTAGGAGCATCTCCAGTAGTACGCGTTTTGCTAACGGATCGGTGTTGGCGGAGACGAAACATCGACGGAAAGGAGCCAAATGCCGGCAGATGGGTGCTGGCGGTAAGCTCACCAACGACGCTATTCGTCGGCTGATACAATATTGTGAAGAAAAAAGCTTATTTTGTTGCTTTCGGCCTTGTGATTGAATTTTTTTATTTCAGCCGACTAATAGGATTATTTTAATATAATAAATATTTTCATCGGCCACTAATTTTGTTAGGGACCGGAGATGCACGGGCACCCTCACCTTATAAGCTCATCTAGTACATTTAGTCTCTATTTGGAGAAAACGAACACGATTAACAATATTTCTTTGATTTTAGTTAACATACAAGAACTAACATTTCTTCGAACATTTTAATGAAAAGCACAAATGTTATTGATTTCCACTAAATCCCAAACCAAGAATATGCAAGTATGTGAAAGTGCCTTGCCCTATGAAGAAACAGAGTTCATAACCTCTTTCATACCAAAGACATGAAACAAGCTCACATGAAATCCGACGATCCTTCGTTGGCTAGTTTCCACTTAACGGCGATAGGGCTCCTCACACTGTGACTCCCATCAGTCCACTCGACCGACCCGAAAGCCGCCGGAACAACACCGGCCCACCCAAACCCGACGGCCGAGAACGTGATCTCATACGAGAGAGTCCGGTTCGCTTCACTGAACACAAGCTTGCTCGGAGACACACTAACATCAACATTCATCGGAGCATTCACTTTCACCGAATAAACCGCGTCCACCGAGCTCCCGACATTCTTAACCGTCCTCTTGTAAGTCACAACGTCGTTGCCTGATCCTAGAACAACGGAGAAGGACGGGTAATTGAGGCCGCCGGGGCTAGCCAGAGCCCCGGCGCAAACATCTTCACCCGCGGGTTCGCGGGTGAAGATCGAGATCTGCTTCGAATTATACCCAATTGAGCAGAGGAATGACACATAATCGGTGGCATCGATGTCGTAGATGAGTCCTGGATTGAGAGCTCTATTGGGGTCGACATGTCCGGCTCTCCGGACAAAAGGGGTCGATTCGCCTCCGGCGAGGTCTCCAATTGTGTTACCGGAGTTGTCCACATTGTAAGCCGTGGTCATGAGGGCTGATTTGATCGCTGCCGGCGACCAATCGGGGTAAGCATTGCGGAGCAATGCAGCTAATCCGCTGGCGTGGGGACAAGCCATTGAGGTTCCGGAGATGATATTGAACTCGACCCTTCTCGGGTCGATGTCCAAATCCGTCGGGCTCGCGAAGCTGGTCCATCCGGCGAGGATGTTGACGCCGGGAGCGACGATGTCGGGTTTGAGGATCTCCGGTGTCCTGTAATTGGGGCCGCGGCTGGAGAAAGATGCGACCTTTGGAGCAGACGGATTGGACCCAATTACAGTCCCTCGGGATAGGATCGTTGCGGTTGGGGATGAGCCGAGTCTGGCGTAGTCTCGGAGCTTGGCGCCGGCGATGGCGCCGACGGTTGTTGCGGGTATGAGATGAGCGTCGGCGATGAGCTCTTCGCCGATTTCGGGTGTATTGGCGAGTATTAACCCAATCCCTCCGGCGAGTTTTACTGCGCTTCCTTTGGCTACTCTTGCATTGCCTCCGCGATCGCAGATCACGATTTTTCCGGCGACTTTGGTGGAATTGAGCTTGCCGGAGTAGCAATACTGGCTACCACAATCACCGCCGTAGACTAAAGGGTATTTCGTATCATCCGGGAGCGGCTCGCCGGAGTAGAGTGACACTCCATTGAATATCCTCCCGTCGCCCAATATAGCATCCGCCGGAAACTGCCGGTCAACGGTGGATGCCCCGACGGTCAAAATCCAGGGAGCGACGTTCACGGCGGTGAAAGGGCCGGGACCGGAGTTCCCGGCGGAGCACGAGACAAAAACACCGTGCTGGGCTGCCCCGAACGCTCCGATCGAGATCGAGTCCTGGTCGTACTGCGGAGCGTAACCGGAGGTCCCGACGGAGAGAGAGATGACGTGGACGCCGTCGCCGACGGCTTGATCGAAGGCGGCGAGTATGTCGGAATCGAAGCAACCCAGATCCCAGCAGATTTTGTAAGCCGCGATTCGAGCCTTGGTCGCCATGCCTCTGGCTTCGCCGGAGGCGTACCCGTAGAAGCTCGCGTTCGGCACCACAGATCCCGCCGCCGTCGACGCCGTGTGGGTCCCGTGGCCTTCTGTATCTCTCGCCGATTTCGATTCCTTCGATTCGTCCATGGGTTTCTCCAAATACGCTTCGTACCCTTTATAGAAAGCTCTGGCTCCGATGATTTTCCGATTACACGAACCCGCCGGAAAATCAGGACCCGTCTCGCAGACCCCTTTCCAGGTCTCCGGTACAGGGGACAACCCTTCGTCGGAGAAGCTCGGGCGGTCCGGGGATATGCCGGTGTCGAGGACTCCGACGATGACGTCATCGGCGTAATCGGAGTTGGGCCAGAGCCCGAAGCCGTCGGCGAGGCCGAGGAAGCGAGGGGTGTGAGTGGTGTGGATCTGGCGAATCTGGTCGGGGTAGACGGAGAGGACTCCGGGGAGGTCCCGGAGCTTCGCCGCCTGAGCGGCGGTGGTACGGGCGGAGAATCCGCTGACGGCGCGGTCGTAGGTGTAGAGGATCTTCGAGGGGTGAGGCGAGGGAGGGAGGGATCGGATGATGGAGGCGTACCAGTGGTGGTGGGAGGTGAACAGCGAGGGCTTCTGCGATCTCGCCACGTGCACGATGAAGATGTGTGGACGGTCCGATGCGTCGGAGTAACCCGAAACCCTTACATCGGCGACACAGAGGATCGTAAACACGAAGAGGCAGAGAGAGAGATTCCGAATCGCCATGGAATTGTATCTCTGAGGTCTGTTTGTTTCCAGAGAAAACGGAGATAAAAAGGACCGAGAAAATGTAGAATCAGTATTAGTCCACGTCATCATATTTTAGTGACCTTTTATCGTGATGTTCATCAATAATTGGGCTTTTTATTTATTTCGTGAAGCAATAAGGTATGACGTGGCCAATCACAGGCTTCATGTGGGCCCAACAAGAGCCGCAAGTGGGACCCATTATGTCGAAAACAACCAATCATACCGATAGGTCTATCTGCTGATATTTATATTTTTTTAGGATAATTATATAAATCTAAATTATTAAGATAAAGTCATCATTTTATATAAAATACAATTAAAAAAAAGCAAATTTATCATATTTTTTATAATTATCAAAAAGAAGATATAAATTTTATAAAATAGACATCTCAAAATAATTTTTTTACATAATTTATCATCGTTTTTTCATGAAAACTATAATGAATCCAACCGTGATAATGTGCTACTTTGGGATAAGCCTCAATGTTTTAGTTTAATTTTATGCCATTTTTCAACTCTTTTTGTTTAGTGTAATTCTGATATGAATAAAACATTTCATTTTAGTCTTTGAACTATTTAGTTTTTTTTTTTTTTGAAGGTATACGATCGATATTATTACTGAAAAAGAAATCGGATTACATGATACAAGCATATAACCCACTTACTG
>JAYMTN010001526.1:0-12676 GCA_036897425.1 Erodium trifolium
GAGCACGCCGCCGTCGACCCTTCATCTTCAACGTTGCTGGTGTGATGAGGACGATGAAGATAGGTTAGAATGATATGAACACCATGAATGGGTTGTATTAGTGATGTAGTTGTTTTTTTAAAAAGAGAGGCATGTGTATTAGTGGAGATTAGTAATATTACTGATGAGACGTAGTTATTTTTTAATTATGTTTTTATTTAAAAAGATATTTTGATTTTGATATTATAGTATTAAATTATGTTTTTATTTTAAAATTGATTTTTTTTAAATATATTAAACTATTTTTTGAGAAATAAAAATGATTTAGGGTTGGATTTAGGTTAGGAGAGAGATTTAGGGTTGGAATGAGGGTTGGAGTTAGTTTTAGGGTTAAAACATCAAGGGTATTTTCGGAATTTTAGAAAAATGAATAGTAAATGGATGGAAAAGTGGATGGCAGAGGGTAGCGGCGTAATTAATGGTTAGTGCAGGGTAGGTGATTCTTACGAATAAATTTTGGTGTAGTAAACCGTTAAAAGCGTATAATTCGGAGTATTCAGATGTAATTTACACAAATAAAAAAAAGCGATAAATAAATAAAAGTCTATGGTTGGTAGGCCCACTTGCACCGTCAAGGACATGCTCGTCATTACCATTTCACGTCAGGCCTTTTATACGGGGAAGACACAATCATAACCACGCCAGCGCAACCTTGCACTTTCCTTCCTCGACGAGAAACCCATAGAAAAAACCCCGCAAAATTTTCTCTCCGTCCAAACATGGCCACTGACTAGTATGTCATTTTCCTTCCCTTTAAACATCTCCTCTACCTCTCCTACTTCTTAACTGGCTTCACTTTCTCTTCCTTTCCCCTCATCTTTGCTCACATTTTTTTAATGTTTAACCACTAAATCTATCTTCGTTTTGATTTTTGTGTTTTCCAGCGACTATCTCTTCAAGCTTCTGCTAATTGGCGACTCCTCTGTGGGAAAATCGTGCCTGCTTCTCAGATTCGCTGTGAGTTCATCTTTACTGAACCGTTGATTTTTTATTTCGTTTAGTAATCGCGGTCACATTGAAAGGAATTGAGTTTGACTTTAGATTTGTGGTTGATAAATATTTGAAGTTCCAGTAATTAGTATCTGGAGATTGACATTTTGTGTGAACATTTTCAGGATGATTCCTATGTAGACAGCTATATCAGTACTATTGGTGTTGATTTTGTGAGTTTCTCTTATCTGTTCTAATAATAGCAAGTATGCTTGCATCTGTATATGTATGTATTTAAAATTATCATGTATCTGTTTTAACTTAGTATATTTGTTAATGTCTTTCCATTCTTCAGAAAATTAGGACTGTGGAGCATGATGAAAAGACAATTAAGCTGCAGATTGTGAGTTAATCAGCTCTACCTATGTGGTTTCATGTTGTGGATTTACCATTCATAACAGTAATGTTATTGCATAACGAGTTAGTAAGGATTTGACATGTGTGGTTATGTATTTTGGGTGTTATTAAAAGAAAAATACTCCGGGATAGAATTTGCATAGCTTGTTGTAACACCATTTTATGTTTATCAATGAGTCCTGGTCTTCAATATGTTTGGCAAGTGACGATTATTTTATTGTGTCATTTTAGTGGGATACTGCTGGGCAGGAACGCTTTCGGACTATTACAAGCAGTTACTATCGAGGAGCACATGGAATAATCGTAAGATCCTCTAACCCCCTTTTATTTTCTGGAATTGGCAATGGAAAGTTATTCTTTTTATTGGCTAAAATATCCCCTCAATCTTGTTACTCTATAAGTTTCTCAGTCCTATTCACATTCAGTAAGGTGATTACTCATATGTAGTTCGAAGGGAAGAGTTATATTTTCATCTCTTTTATCACCCATTAGACCCCACCTAGTCTCTTTGGTAACCCCACTTGGTAATGGAATAAATGGATGTGAGGATTTGTCATTGAGTTTAATTGTTGAGGCATTGACTTGCTGACACAGTGGTAGGTCATCACAGTGCATAGAATAGACTTTTTGTTCACTTCTCTCTTTGGTAATAAGAACACCGTGTGCAGCATTATGTTTCATATCCTGACTCGGAAAACTCATAGGATATTACAAGATTGTTCTGTACCTGCTTTGATCAAGGGCATAAAGCAAACAGTATATCGTTTGAACACTAGGAGATCCTGTTAGACATGATGGGTTTTATTTTATTTTTAATTTGTAACTTCTATAGGTCCTGAAGTCTTCTTCCTTTATTTGCGAACAGATTGTCTATGATGTTACTGATATGGAGAGCTTCAACAATGTCAAGCAGTGGTTGAATGAGATTGATAGATATGCAAATGAAAGTGTATGCAAGCTTCTAGTTGGGAATAAATGTGATTTGGTTGAGAGCAAGGTTGTGGACACACAAACAGGGAAGGTAATAACTATAATCTGTTACTTCAGTTCTACGTTCATTTTCCCTATCAGTTGGATTCTTATATGCAAAGGCCTTATGAAGCACTATCTTGTGCATGAGAGTTATATGTACGCAATTCAACATTCGAAAAACGGAATATGTTTGGACAAGGACACATGATATTTTTTGCTAACTAAACAAAAAATCAACAAAATGTAGTATTTAGTAACAGGTTTTGGTAGAAAGTTATTCACAAGATAAGAATATAGAACTCTTGGATATAAATTTGAATACAGAAATAGAGATGTGTGATTATGTTCGTTCATATCTAGGGAAAAGGAGATGGCATTGCAAGGTGATACTCTATGACCTGTTCTGCCTTGGTTCTTTCTCTTTGTAAGAGGATGCAAACCCAGTTGCACCTCACTTGTTATGCAGGAACTTTGTGTGAAGAGTTCATGCCCTGAAATGGTGTTATATTTCAAAATCCATTGATAAGTTATAACTCGGTTCCATTTTTGCTTCGTTAAATGAAACTTGCAGGCATTGGCAGATGAGCTTGGGATCCCTTTCCTTGAGACAAGTGCCAAGGACTCGATCAATGTGGAGCAGGCTTTCTTGACCATGGCTAGTGAGATCAAGAAAAAGTAAAACAACTATAAACAACCTTTGCTGCTTTGCTTTCCTTGCTCTAAAAACATTTCATTGATTTTGAGCTGGATTTCAATGTAGACATGAATTTATCATCTTAACTATCGGAATCACTTTATGGTGCGCAGGATGGGTAGCCAACCAACAGCTAACAAGGGGACGGAAAGTGTTCAAATGAAGGGCCAGCCAATCCAACAGAACAGCAACTGTTGTGCTTAACTGCTGTATTGTATCTTTTATGTTGTAAGACGGTAACACTTCACTTTGTCACATGGAATTTCAGTAACTGTTTAGTATCCAGTACCAGGTTTATAACTGTTAATCGAATTCAACTTTGTTCTTGTTATGGGACGATATCCCAATTATGTCTCATGAGAACAACAGCATGCAAGGAACCATAAGAAACTGTACAAATATTGCTCATTTTAAGGTCACTGACGACGGTTCAAGGTTCCAGTCGCGAGTTATATGTAAAGAAGTAACCTATGCATGAACACTAATAATGATTCGTGCATACCTCACTTTCCTCGGAAAAGTGAAGAGGCAATGTTTATGTAATTCAAACGTAATCCACTTCTCAGGGAAAACTAGCTCTCCACTCTGCAAAAGAAGAAAGAGCCAGCAAAGCCTAATATGAGTCTAATTGATGTATAATATAAGTCTGAATTTTTGGTTTTCTGATTTTGAATGTTGGTTTTGGTTGTGCTGACATTTTAATGGATGAATATTTTCCTCAAATATGCTGGATGTGGAGTAAAGGCTTCCTCTCAAGAGTTTTGAAAGATGTTTGTATCAGTCCCAACCTTTCTTATTTAGAAGTTTATACTTTCGGACTCTTAGTAACAATCAATTTTATAGCTTAAATTAGCTCTATAATTCTTACATTGAATCGTAGCGAATTATAACGTCTTCAGTCTCTGATTTATTCATTTATATCACACTGTGGTGTCCTCGATCCGAGTTATCCATTTGTATCCATTTGTTCATTCATGTAGCATTATAATATTTTCAATAACTAACTTATTAGTAATACAACAACATTAGATTGTTACATCTTCGATATCCCTTAAATTGTAATTAAAACGACTCTAACACCTCCTTAATCAATAGTTACGATATGCCTTAATGAGAAGGAAATGGAAGCCCGACTACTATAGAGTATTCGTACTAACCACGATTACGTGAAATAAAGACAGGAGATTTCTCCTTTAGAAAAAAGACAAGTGATTTCACGATACTTTACTTTACTCACTTCAGAATTCAGATTTTTACTCTTATTTACACCCGTCTCTATATTTCTATCATTTTCTATTTCATACTTTTCTGGAATTTTTTTATGATGGACTCATACCATTCATGCTTCGATAACCTTGTTAACACCGAGTTAGAGAGAGCCTCTCCTAAGGAACCCTAGCCCTAGCTTATGGAGCTCCTCACTCCTGTCATCGCCGTTGATATAGCCGTCGACACCGCTGCGCATTCTGTTGATCATGTCTTGTCATTGCCTCCGTCGATGCAGTCCTCTGCCAACCCGTTCCCTCGTCCCTCTTCTGAGGTCACGCCACCTTTAAAGGCTCGACGTAGGAGGAAGCCGAAGCAACCCCTAACCGGCCTCTCTTTTGCGCCTCCTTCACCACCACCAATCTTCACGACAATTGTGTCATTCTCTCTAGGATCCTCTACTCCATCACCACCGCCGGAGAAACTGAGAATAGGTCGTCTAGTGAAAAGTAGAGTTGTACCTTCGACTCCAAGAAATCCACCACTGACTCTTCTCCCTCCTCCCAAACACGGCCCCCATCCCATACCGCCTTCTAGGGACGACCCTCATCCTCTACCTTCGCTGCAACGAGATCCTGCTCGTGGGAAAGCACCGGTTGACGACAATCTGAGATCGGCTTTGGAGGTTTTGCATGTGGGGTTATCGATCCCCAACGCGGATAGGATTCCAGTAATCCCATCCCTACTCACCATCTCTGTCGGAATGGTTCGCGAACGAAAGACGATGCTAACCCCAGAGGAAACTCTAACGCCCACGACTCTGAAACCGCCGGGTGTGATGGTGTCCCTCGATGAGGAGGAGGAGGTGGAGGTCTTAGTTTCATATGCATCGGTCAACCCATCAGTGCTCGCACACCAGCAATTCGGTATGGTGGGGAAGCTCTGGGCTCCAAAGCCTCCCCGGAAGGAAATCCTCCTCCGCATCATCACCAACGCTTGGGGCCAGTCCGCCAAGGGTATGATCATCAAGAACATTGGCCCGGGGTCTTTGGCTTTTATTTCGAGTCGGCGGAGACTCAGTCATGGGTCTGGAGCAATGAGCCCCGGTGCTTTGATGGCCGTCCTCTTATACTCGGTGACATTGACCCATTGGCCCGAGAGACTCCCGCCTTGGACCGTCTGCAACTTTGGGTCCATGCCCATGGCCTCCTGCCCTTGGTACGGACACGTGCGACTGGGGAGACAATTGGGGCGACGCTGGGAGTTTGCGTGAAGATCCCTTGTGACCAGTGGGGACTATGCTGGGGAGGGGCGATGCGGGTGCGGTTTTGGCACCACGTGGAACGTCCTCTCCGTCGTCATCTGCTATTGCGTTTCAAGGACTTCTTTGACCCGTGTGAGTTGAGCTCACATACACGAAGCTCCATGCGTTTTGCTTTAAGTGTGGGAGGATCGGCCATGGGGTTCGAGAGTGCGAGCTGGAGCTGGGTGGTACCCCGAGGTTTGACACTTCCATGCTGGAGTTTCAGAAGGATCGGAAGCCGAAGCACTATGCGATCGATTGGGAGGAGAAGGCGTCTCTAGCAGACTCACCAGGCTTCGGGACTTTATCCCCGAACACTGTACCAATGGGTGCTTCATCTCGAGGAACGGGCTTAATTGTATCCTTGAACATTGTACCTAATAGTACAAGATCTCGGGGATGTTCCCCAGCCGGAAAAGTTGACCCCGGCTGGAAAATTTTGGCATGTGGACAACTCTCGAGTGGCCAGGAAATCGAAGTTTCAGGCCCCTCCATAGTTGGTGCAAGTGGCTTGAAGATGAGGTCAGTTGGAATACCCCGAGATGATCAGGAAAGGGCTGGTAAACAACATCGCCAAGAGGAATGATAGACCCTTTTAGCTTCAAGGCATGACTTTAGGAGGGGTCCCTGGTGAAAGCTCTGCCTCCTACAATTGATGCAGTTCAAGTTCGGTCGCTTTGCCCCCATATGCAGTGTTTAGGCACTACCTTGAGCAGGACTTTCAGTTTCGTTTTCCAACCACCCACCTTTCCTTCCTGCATATATGGCGAGTTCAATATCGTCTATGACCGTTACTTTGTCTTAGATTTATGTGTGCTAAGTCCTATGGGGACTCTTTACTTGTACTAACTCTTTTAATTTAATAAAATTCAGCACATTTTAGTAAAAAAAAACATCGAGTCAGAAGATCAAAGCCAACTTCAATCGGAGATCTAACTTTTAGACTCTCTCTTCGACATGACCGAGTCTAGTCATCTTTCCCAACCCACTCAACCTACCAGAAAATCAAAAACTCGATCTAGGAAAGCAAAAACTCCAAGTACCGCAAAGCCAAGGTTGAAATGAACTATTACAGAGGCAGAACGTTCATGCCGAGCATGGGTCAACAACTCCACCACTAGCATCGGGTGGAAAGGCGAATATGATGGAGGGGTATTGGACTTCCATCCACGATGAGGTGCTAGCCATCAGGGACCCGACCGACCCGATACGTGAGTGGAAGAATTACAAGGACTATTGACAACTGGTGAACGCAAAGGTCACCGAGTTCCATGGCCACTATACCCAACTGCATGCATCTAAAAAAGTGGTCGCTTTGAGGACCAACTGGTTGAGGAAGCAAAAATCATACATCGAACTAGGGAGAAAATAGATTTCACTTACGAGCATTATTGGAAGACTGCGAGAATCAACCCAAAGTGGAATGCCCAGATTTTTTCGCATCCTATGTCCCCACCCCGACATGAAGTAGATGCTGAAAGTGAAGAAAGCAAGTGAACAAGATTAGACAAGGAAGGCTCATACACACAAAACGAGTCTAACCCGAACACGCCAACTAAGCCCGAGATGACCTCCACCCGAGAAATCCGTCCTGAAGGAAAAAAGAAGGCAAAGGTGAGGAACAAAGGGAATGTAGTGATGAATAAGGCTCAACTTGGGTGTTTTCAAAATGTTGCTCAAAGCATGGTTAATCAAACCGATCAAAAGCTAAAGTTGTTCGATATGAAGGATGAGCACACCAAATACTTCTAGGGTATGTACAACCCTACTTTGGAAAGGGACTCCAACAGAAGGATCACTGGGGAAAGAACTACAAGAAGGTCAATAACTTCGATGACATCTACCGACGTCATGTCCAACGCCTACCCGACACGACCGATCGATAAATATTATATGCTACCTATGTTGAGTATGCATCCACATATCAACTTGCATTAAATAAATTCCATTGATGGGATCTCATCAGAGACAATGTGAACTGGTGCCCATTGTAGAGTCGGAGCAAATACTGAAGAACAAGAACAATCCGAGACTGTATGAGCTCGAATAGTGGAACTGAGATGGGATCTCAGGTTCAGGGGGAGTCCTTGTTTTAGGTTTTTCACTTTGTAATAATAACATAGGTTTAATCTGGATGATCTGAGAAACTTGTATGCTAATTTATTACTTGATAGCGAAAATCTTTCCACTGGCAGAGTGCCCCCAGATGTAGGTATGATGTACCAAACTGGGTAACCAATCTTGTGTGTTCTTTGTATGCATGCGTATTGATTAGCACTTAATTTTTTGTTGACGGAGAAAGATGTCAATATACAAGTCATAACATCTTACGTGACATCTTACCATCACACTTCACCATAATTACATTTGGTATCAAAGCGGTTCACCCAATCTAAGGAGGTGTGATCCTAAAGGGAATTAATTCCGGGTGTGAACGATGAAGAGTTCTAGAGTAGGAGGATCTGTCAATCATCTTCTTGTGCTGGATGGAACAAATTACAGTTATTGGAAAGCCAGGATGAGTGCCTTTCTGAAATCTATGGATAGTAGATCATGGAAGTCTATGGTTCAAGGTTGGTCACCTCCTCAAACCACTACCGAGGAAGGAAAACCTGCTGTTACTAAGCTAGAAAGTGATTGGAGCACTACAGAAGATGATGCTTCTCTGGGAAATTCATGAGCACTGAATGCTATCTTCAATGAAGTAGATCAAAATGTGTTTAAACTAATAAACTCTTGTAATAGTGCTAAGGGAGCATGAGAGATATTGGCTATCGCTTTTGAAGGTACTACTAAAGTTCGACATCTGAGACTACAATATCTCACTACAAACTTCCAGCCACTAACTATGAAGGATGTTGAAACCATTGCTCAGTTCCATGTTCATCTTAGAGACATTGCGAATGAATCATTTTCTCTAGGGAAACCAATGTCAAACGAAGTGCTTGTCAGAAAAACACTATGAGATGTCACCTCCAAGTTCAAAATGAAGATAACATCCATAGAGAGAGATGCACGACTTAAGATCTCTCAGATTTAATGAACTCATGGGTTCACTTATGACATTTGAGTTCACTCTTCAAGGTACGGAAAAGGGACACAAAGGGATGGCAATGAAAAATTCTACTCAAAATCTCAAGACTCAATCAAAGTCCGTTGCTAAAGGATATATGGAGAACTTCATGGCCATGATGGTAAAGAAAGAAATAAATTTCCTCAATCGTAGGCAAGGACAACACTCTGGACAAGATGTGAATCAGGATGTTCTTGACATCCCACATCAGAAAGAACGAAGAGATTCATAGAGGATCTCAAATCAATGAGTACCGGGAAAGGTATTCAGTGTCATGATTGTGAAGGATTTGGTCTCAATCAATGGGAGTGTCCAACTTATCGAAAGAAGCAAAAGAAAGGACTAGATGCATGTCAATCTGATGAAGATGATGAACATAGTAATAATGAACAGGTCAGAAATCAGCTTGCTTTTACAACTAATTTTGCCTCTATTGATGCAGGAGGGATCATTGATGGAAGCTTCACATCTGAGCAACTCTCAGACGATGAGTCAATAATTATGAGTGATCACGTATCCAACAGAGAATCTGTAAATTCAATAACTCTGGAAACTCAAAAGGTTCTAATATAAACTTTGTTATCTGAGAAAGTTCAATTTCTCAAAACAATTGGATCCTTACAAGAGGAGGTGAGCAGACTAAATGGGGAAATCAGTCTTATTACTAAGTCAGTCTGGATGTTAAATTCAATTACAGACACATTGGATGACATCCTATCTATTGGAAAGTCTTTCAAGAATATGAATGGACTGCGATACAATGACAAGGTCTCAACTCATCCAACAGTCTTCGTTCCTAAAGGGAAAGTATATCAACTATCGACCAATGGAAAGAAGAAAGTAGATCTTATCTCACCAACTCCCAAGATGTCCACAACTCAACAACTTCATCACAAGCTTCTAACCAGACATTCAGAACAACATCTTACTAAAGATCCTATAATACATCCTACAAAGTATTCTGATCAACAATCTCATCTACATAAATCAAATACACATGTTGAATTTTTCTTTACAGGAATGACTACAAGAAACATAAGGAGATGTCATCACTGTGGCAAGAAAGGTCACATAAGGCCCCACTGTTATCAACTCCATGGTTTTCCTAAAATTCAGCTAAGGAATCTCAGCCAGCTCCAGAAGAATGCAAGGCAGAAAATTTTGTACAAGGGTAAACACTCTCATGAAAATCTAAAGCAAGTGTGGAAGATCAAGAGTGAAACATATCGTGCTAATGTTTCTTATACCACTCTTTCTGAATCTAATGGAAATCTTTGGTATCTTGAGAGTGGAGCATCTCAACACATGATTGGGGACAAAAATTATCTGTCAGATATTCAGCCATGCCATGATGGACATGTATGTTTGGAGATAGAGTCGAGGCAAGGAGTCATAGGGAAAGGGCAACTGAACTTCTATGGAGTAAATTGTCTGATAGAAGTTATGTTGGTAGAAGCACTCACAACAAATCTCTTCAGCATAACTACTAGCTCTAAAGGGAATTGTTATATCTGGTCCCCAAATGGAACCATTGAATCCTCACACTCCTCTGCTCCAGTCTGTTTGCTGACCACAAAGGAAAGAAACCAGGATAATCTGGGCATTAATGCCATATCTGATGTCTTTTCAGAAGTTAAGAATGACATCTCTATAATTGATGTCAAACAAGATGTTCTCACACCCTGGCAGACATATGGTGAATGAGTATGGGATGGGTGAAGTGGTATGAAGAAAAAATGTGTTATGTATTTCTGATCACTCACACTTTAGAAGGATGGCTATACTTTGATACCTACCATGAACTCACTCTGAAGCATATTAGTCAATGGTATATTAAAGTCAGGGATATCTTGAGTATACTACTAAATGGATGTCATGACATCTCCCTATTTCATCAATGATGAATGGGCGCCCTTTGAAAGTAACAAGTTTCCCTCCAAAATTTGTTAATCCACGTGTGTTAAGGAGATTGATTATGGAGACTAGAAACATCTATTCTTAGTCACACTTTAAACACGTGAAGCAATATGTTTCCCTAAAAAATAGGGAAGGAATAGGAAACGCTTAGAAGTCTAAAAGGAGGGAAAATCTGAATTGATTTATTTCCTCCCCTCTGACCAACTAGGGTTTGCAAAATTCTCAATTCCTCTCGTCTGTTCTTTCATCAATCCCTGGGAATCAAGTACGTCTGTGCTTCTCACTACTCTAATATGGTGCTCAAGAAGGAAAATATGGTATAGATGTCTCAAAACTACAAGGAATGGAGATTATCCCTAGAAGTTCAGCCGAATTCTGGACTGCTCAAACCTATATCTCCATCTCAACTGCAATCCATCGCTCTTCAGAAGGCATCTCAAAGAAACCTTTTTTCCAAGACTCACATATTTTCCAAGAGCAAGACCCTTCCCTCTCTTATTTCAGAAGCACCTGCCAATTCTTTCGCCCGTCAACTGAGAAAGGTATCTATAAAATCTTACTTGCTGAATCTATAAAAGAGTATGCTAATAAAGAACCCTTAGTGGAGTCAAAAGTCCCTGAATAAGCTTATGTTGATGTTACCTGCTTTACTACACATTCAGTTAAAACTACATATGCTAAGGGGAAGAAGAAATTTAAGGGGAAAAGGAAAATAAACTTTGAAAGCAAGGATAAAGTAGATGTGTCAAGGGAATGAATTTTCAAGAAATAAAGTGTTACTTCTGACCCTGAAGATGTTCTTAAGGATGATACTAAAAGGATTAAAGTGGTGAGTGATATTGGTGGGAATATATCTGTGAATGCTACCAAGGAATCTGGTCATATTGTCAATAAAGAAGTTAACCCAGTGATAACTAGTTCTGAGAAAGCAACTTATGAAAAGAGGAAAAGGGTTAAGAGTTTTGCTTCTATTCCCAAAAGAGAGTCCAAGAAACTCATATCTCAAGAAACGGGTGAAGCAACTACATTGGGTTCTCTTGGCAGTAGTTCAAAAGGGAAAGAGCCTAGGAAGAAGAACACCATCAAATGTGTTCCTGAGAAGAATGACAAGGAAGTCATTCATCAGATTGATGATTCTTCATCTAAAGAAGATTTGACTAAGAAAACTCCCTCGACCTCATTGACCAGGGAAAAGAATATTGTAATTAGGAAATCCTTTTCAGAGAAAGAAATTGTTTAAGAAATTGCTACATCACCTCTAACAAAAGAAAAGGGGGATGTTACCCTCAAGAAGGATCATGTGAGAATTTATAAAAGGTGGGAATGTATAAACGTAGAAAAAAAGAGAGCGTTAATTTCAATTTGCTTTGTCGATAAAAAAAAGTATAAATGCAAGAAAACCCATGATTTCATACAAAAGCATTGGCGGAGGCTCGTGAAGGAGCAACCCAAGTGGAACAATCGGTACCTCATGAAGCCTCCGATCAAAGAAAGGAAACGAGGTTGGACGAAAGCGAGTCCTGCATATTGCCCAAGCGAGAGCCCCCTGTTAAAGTTCGACATGAAGGTCAAGAAGCAATTAAGACGAATAGAGGAAAGAACAATGAGGTTAATTCACGAGAACACGATGAGTAGATTCAAGACGTTTCACAAACACTAACGGCTCGAGATAATGCTACAAAGAAAATTGGTCGAGATCTAGAAACTAAGATTAAACAATTCTAGAACCCGCATGCCTTTAGAAGCAATCCCATGCAGTTAAAGTCGAGACACACCGAACATATCCTAAAAGATTTGACTAAACATAAACAACTTTTATGAAACATTACAGCATCGATTAAAAGTTATAGTCAAAATTAAGGGGATTGTTGAACATGTGTATTTTAGATTTTATATCATGTATTTTGAACTTAATTCAAGAGGAAAAATCAAATAGAAACCACTCCTTAACGTGGTAATCATGTGAACCAATCCAAGTCATTCATTTTAAGAATGGATGGATGACATGCAATTGAGTTGTTGACTGCAAAAAAACAACACTTTTTTTTGTGAGTGGTAAGGGCTTTTTAGTAAAATTATCATATTACTTTTTTTTTACCAATTCACTAATTTAATTTTTCCCGCT
>JAYMTN010001527.1:0-12675 GCA_036897425.1 Erodium trifolium
TGTTGGATAGGTTTATCCAGGTGTTTATCCTTTTAACTTTCTTGTCATCAGGTTGGAGTTAGATTCTTACAAGCTGTCCGTACGTCTTACCGCCTTCTTTTAACAGAACCTGAAGTTTTCTCCAAGCGATGGGATTGGTCCTGTTTCTTGGATCTTGTAAAACAGTCTTTCAATTTTGATTCAGGCATTAGTGCGGAATTGGAGAAGGATATTGGAGATATAAGATGGAGTGGGATACAGATACTGTCTATCATCTTCAAACTGAGTGGTAGAGCAGTTGAAAACTCTAGTGTTAAGCACGAAGAAGCATTTGCGTGTTTTTTGCGGTTGGTTTTGATCTCTTCCTAAATGTATTTGATTTAGAATTTTTTTTATTTGAACAATTTGCAGTATCTTGGCAATACTTATTATAATTGTGCCGTGTTCAGTTGGGAAGAGTTTTGTCAGGATGTATCACTGGAGAAGGCTGGCATGTATCTTGACTTCTCTGAACATATGAAGTTGAATTCTGTTAGTGAGAATACCGAGTTCAATCAAGAAAATTGTCTGCAGTCATTTGGTCTTAGTTCTCTCTCCAGTTCTCAATTTCTTGAAACTGAGCCATCAGCCAGGAAGCGGAGATTGGCAAATTGGTAGGATTTATCAAACCAGAAAGCTCACTTTATAATATTCTTGATTGGGCATGCATATTTTTGTTTGGTAAAGTCTGGTTGTATTTGTTAGCTTCATATATAGACATTCATCACAGTTCTTTTTGGTTCCATTCTAATATTTGGATCGTTCTGCGATTTAGGGATGAAAAATCATCAACCAGTCCATTTGTCTTGATGCCAAGTATAAAGAAAAGTTACAATATGGTTCTCTTGGCTGTGAGCCAGAAGTGGCCTGTTCTTCTCTATGGTCCTCCTGGCACAGGGAAATCTGCATTGATAAACAAGTTGGCTTGTGATAGTGGAAACCAAGGTATATTTACTTGCTATGTAAACACTTAATTAAGTCCTTCTTGATGATCCCTGTTAAGTTATTTTTTATATAGTTGTTACTGTCAATAAGTTCAGTGTTCATAAAAGGGTTTAATTTATTGTGGAATGAAAGAGAAAGCGGGTGTGAATTGTGTAAAGATATTTTTTTATCTTATTATTACAATTTCTGGCTTCTCTTATCTGAAAAATAAAATAAATAACAATGATTCAGTCATATTCCCGTCTTTAGTTTCAAAGGATTGTGTGAAACTTATAAAGTTACTCAACGAAATGGGTAACTTTATACGTTTCAATGAAATGAGTGTGTATACATGTAAAGAATTTCTGTTTAGTGGCACCCTGTCTCTTATCCTGGTTTCCCGTCTCTCATCTTTCTGCAGTTTTATCCATCCACATGGATGACCAAATTGATGGGAAAACATTGGTTGGAAGTTATGTTTGTACGGAGCGACCCGGTGAATTTAAATGGCAACCTGGCTCACTTACTCAGGTTTTAAATTTATTTTCTTTACAATCAGTACTACACGTCGCATGCTTGTTGTGGCTATGCACATTTTTACATATTTTTAATTTCTTGACAATTTTCTCTTTCCAGGCTGTTCAGAATGGATTCTGGGTTGTCTTTGAGGATATTGACAAAGCGCCATCAGAAGTCCAATCTATCTTATTACCTTTACTGGAAGGGGCAAGCTCATTCGTGACTAGTAATGGGGAGGTATAATCTTTTTCTTGCCATCAGAAGTGCAATCCATCTCTTACCTTCATTTCAATTTGTTACCTGATGATTGTTGATATCTTGTGGATGATTTATATGCATTTTATGAAACCTAGAAATCTTCACTAGAATTTCACGTTAGATCTCTTGAGATCAGAATTAGATACCAATAATGAGAAGTCTGAGAACAATGGTTTGTTGGATGGCTGGTTCTCATCTGTGCCCCACAATATTCTCTTATTTTTGTTTTAATGTATAAATATGGCCTGTTTTGTGATTTTTTAAAAAGTATTTTGAACTTTATTTTTTGCAGGAAATTCGGGTGGCAGAAAGTTTTAGACTTTTTTCCACCATATCAACTTGCAAACTTGATGCACATAGGGGCACTGAAGGTAATATAAAATTTAAACACAATGTCAATTCCTCCCTTTCCACATTTTTTTTCTCTTTCCGGTGGATGTGGTTGCATATTGCAGTTCATGTTTTAATTGCGTGCTTGTGCATTTTTATTTAGTTAGCTTTTGTTCTTTGTAGAAAGTATTTTTTTAACTGCATAGTAATATTTGTCCTTCTTTGTTCTGTCAGGTGCTACTTTACTGGGAGTTCTATGGAGGAGAGTGATGATTGGCCCCCCAAGTGATGAAGACTTGCTTGATATTGTGAAAACTTGGTTTCCTAATTTGGAGCCACTTGCTGAAAAACTCATAGGTAGACTACTCATATTTAGTTATGTATTTCTTGTTTCAAATTTGGCATGCCATACTTACAGTTGAGTGATATATCTGGCAGAAACCTTTAGAAGGATGAATACTGATTCACCAGATCAACTCATGGGATTTCAGTCGGGAAATTCTGCTAGCATCAGTTATCTTAGCCGCTTCTCATTAAGGTAATGGACGGTGTTAGATCTACTTCGCATGTTAACCTCTATTGGATATAAAGAAGTCCATAACTTTGTTTCTAATTACAGGGATCTCCTAAAATGGTGTAATCGAGTGACACGATTAGGTTTTAGCTTTACGGATGGTGGTTTGTCAGCTTATGAGTGTCAATGCATTTATCAAGAGGTATGACTTAGTGATGTATGACTTACTTGTTTTTTTTTGTGGGGCGAGATATTGAATCTGCTCGGTGTTTTTATTTCTAGACTGAAATGATGTATTGTGTTCTCAGGCGGTGGATATATTTGCATCATCTTCAACATCTGGAGATAGCCGGTTGACTACAATGAAAGACATTGCACGGACTTGGGCTGTTCCAATCTCCGTGGCAGACACTTTGTATCCTCGTGATAAGCCCATGATTCAGGTTTTGTAATGTTGCATTCTTTTGAATGAACTGTTTCATTGGATAGAATATTCTATTTATCAAATTTTACCTGAACTGCAGGATTTGCCTTCAGAATTAAGAATTGGACGGGCTGCTCTGCAGCGTACGCAAGCATTGGTCGGTATAAACCTATGACTATTTATTAACAGTTTTAGGCTTTATCGATCTTTTTTCTCACACGTTCTTGTTATGACTGCAGTCACGTTATCAAAAAGGTCTTTTGTTGAGATTTGAAGTTCTATTCACTTGCTTGAGAAAATAGCTTGCTCTGTGAAATTCAATGAACCTGTTCTCTTGGTTGGTGAAACTGGCACAGGGAAGACTACACTTGTACAGAATTTAGCCGCTAGACTTGGTCAGAGACTTACAGTTTTGGTATGTTGGTGAATCTTTCTAATTATGTGTTAATAAGAGCTTTTACATTTGTGGCATCCTTTTCTAGTATTCTTGATAAACTATTGGTTCATATTTTATTCCAGAACTTAAGCCAGCAAAGTGATTCTGCTGATTTATTAGGAGGGTTTAAGCCTATGGATGCTCAATTTATATGCATTCCCCTTTACAAGGATTTTACAGATTTGTTTTCCAAGACATTTTCTTTGACGGTAATTTGGTGTTTAAGATTTTTTTTCTTCAAGCAGTCAGTGTTCTTTCGGCTAACTGACTCAAACTAATCTATGATACTGTGCAGGCCAATGCTAAATTTTTGGACTGTTTGCAAAAACATTTAAGTAATAAAAATTGGAAAATGCTATTACGTGGTATTCAGAAAGGTGTTGCCTGTTTCCGCAAATCTCTAAGCAAGTCAAGAGTGGAGAATGGCAGTAAACGTAAAAGGGATGAAGAGGAATTGAAAGCTTGGGAGAGCTTCTCTGTGAAAGTTGAAACTGTTCGTGGGCAAATTGGTTCATCATCTGGAATGGTGTTTTCATTTGTGGAAGGAGCTTTCGTAACAGCTCTTAAGAATGGTGAGTGGATTTTGCTTGATGAATTGAATTTGGCCCCTCCTGAAACCTTGCAGAGAATTATTGGTGTTCTTGAGGGAGAAAAGGGTTCGCTTTGTTTAGCTGAACGAGGGGATGCCGAGTACATAAACAGAAATCCTAATTTTCGTATTTTTGCTTGCATGAATCCCGCAACTGATGCTGGGAAGCGAGATTTGCCTTACTCCTTAAGGAGCAGATTTACAGAGTACTTTGTTGATGATGTTTTGGATGACGAAGATTTGACTCTTTTTATCAGCCATTTTTTTCTGGATGATAGTCAATCTAAAAGAGAGTTGGTTGATAAAATATTGCGCTTTTATAAAGCAGCAAAAAAGGACTCTGAGGAAAGATTGCAAGATGGGGCTAACCAGAAACCCCAATACAGTTTAAGGTCTCTTTACCGAGCACTTGAGTATACAAAGAAGGCTACAAAAGAATTTAAATTTAAAAAAGCAATATATGATGGATTTTGTATGTTCTTTCTCACTTTGCTGGATGGACCTAGTGCTAAGATTATGAACCAAATGATTCTGTCATATCTGTTGGGGGGGAATTTACCTCCGCAGTCACCTTACGAACACTACCTAAATATTCAAAACTCTGGAAGTGGTGATGGGAGTTATGTTCTCACTGAGACTGTTAGGGAGCATCTTCGGAACTTGGCCCGTGCTATTTTTGTTAAGAGATATCCAGTTCTTCTTCAGGGCCCTACATCAAGTGGGAAAACAAGCCTGGTGCAGTATCTTGCTGCAAAAACTGGTCATGAATTTGTACGGATCAATAATCACGAGCACACAGATCTGCAGGAATATTTAGGTTCTTATGTAACTGATGAAAGTGGAAAGCTTGTATTTCATGAAGGTTCCCTGGTTAAGGCTGTCAGATCTGGTCATTGGATTGTTCTAGATGAGCTTAACCTGGCTCCATCTGATGTCCTGGAAGCATTGAATCGATTGCTGGATGATAATAGAGAGCTTTTTGTTCCTGAACTGGGTGAAACCATTCGAGCACATGAGGACTTTATGCTTTTTGCAACTCAAAATCCACCTACTTTCTATGGAGGGCGTAAAATGCTTTCTCGAGCATTTCGCAATCGTTTTGTTGAGATTCATGTTGAGGAAATCCCAGAAGATGAGCTGAGTACAATATTAAAGAGCAGGTGTAAAATTCCAGAAAGTTATGCTAAGAAAATGGTCGAAGTTATGAAGGAGCTGCAGTTGCACCGGCAAAGTAGCAAAGTGTTCGCCGGAAAACATGGGTTTATAACTCCCCGAGACTTGTTTCGTTGGGCTGATCGGTTCCGGGAATTCGGAAAGTCTTATGAAGATTTGGCCAGAGATGGTTATTATCTTTTGGCAGAAAGACTGCGAGATGAAAGTGAAAAGTCTGTGGTTCAAGATGTTCTTGAAAGGCATCTCCGTGTTAAACTTCTTAAAGATGATCTGTACAAACAGGTATTGTTCATCTCTAAATTCAATCATAGGATGCTCTTAGCAGCGTTTAATTTTATTATGGAATTTTCATTTCTGCTGATTAGTTCATATATTGGCATTCTGATTGTCACCTTGGTCAGCATGGCTTCTCCTGTTGCTCTTATGTCCGTATTGAATTTTAATCATCTGTGCGACTTTTTTCAGTATTATTAGTAAATTGCCCATTGTAAAAAGGGATTCATACTTTGCTAATGATTTGATGGGAAGGATATCCTTTAAGTTATTCTTATTATCTATAATTTACTCTTTTTTTTAATATTCAGGAGTCAGCTGTCGGGGACCTTGTTTCCAATTCGGGTAGCTTTGCACATGTTTCCAACTCTCTTGAAAAGTATGTAATCTAACTCTTGCTACTGGTATCTTGTGATTGACTTTGTTTAGATGTGCTTTCTCATAAGCAGTCTGGTCTTTTTAGTGTCATTTGGACAAAAAGCATGTTGAGACTGTACTTCCTTGTTGAGCGTTGCTACAAGTTGCGGGAGCCTGTTCTTCTTGTTGGTGAAACTGGTGGAGGGAAGACCACTGTCTGTCAGTTATTGAGTACACTTTTGGATTTGGATTTGCTCATTTTGAATTGCCACCAGTACTCTGAAACATCTGATTTCATTGGGGTTTGTACCTTTTACTTGGTTGTTTTAATTTACTTAACTACTTTTTATTTTATTTTATTTTTATCATTGTCCTTTTGAACTCGTTGCTAATGGTTCTATGTCTTCTATTGTAGAAACTAAATAAAATGCTCTTTTACAGGGTTTCTATCCTATTCGAGAAAGATCCAAATTGGCATCAGAATACACGAACCTAGTCCAACAGTTGATGCTGTCAAAGGTTGTGATCCTTTTTTCGTCAGAATTGGTATGTTTTCTACTCTTTGTATACACGCACACATCTTTCTTTTTGTATTTTCTGGCTAATGGTGTTTGCCAAGCATTTTCTTTGTTTCTCATGTATTCTTTTGCTATAGACAATATCTACGGATGTTGGTCAAGCATCTGAAACTCTCGACCAGCTAGCCATAATTATAAACAGTTACAGACAAGGCCTTGTATCATCTGGCGATGTCACTGTTGAAGATCTTGATAGTTTTGAGCAAATGATTGCGCGGCTCTCTCAGCTGCACCAGAAGTGGCAGATGATTTTTACATGGAAAGATGGGCCCCTTGTGCAAGCAATGAAGGCTGGTGATCTGTTTCTTGTGGATGAAATTTCATTGGCTGATGATAGTGTACTGGAAAGATTGAACAGTGTCCTGGAGCCTGATAGAAAACTGGTCAGTTACCCTCTCGTTTTTGTTTATATATCTTGCATCATAAATGGGATCTTTTACTCAACCTTTTAGAATCCGAGTTGCTTTCTAGGGATGATTGCAAAAAAATACCCCGAGGTATTCACTTTTTGCAGGGTGTAGCCCTCTTCTTTGCTAATTGCAAAAAAGTTCCATGAACTTGCCTTTTTGTTGCACTTCGTGTAATTTTGTTTCAAAACGACAATTTTATACGTAGTTATGGGCCTTTGACCTAATATATGTAGTTTGATTTTCTAAATTTACATGGTATCGAAGCTAGGTTGATTTGGGTTGTGGGTATTATTGGCAATGTGGCCAGTTTGTCACCTCCCTCTTTTTTGAGCTCTTATTTCATTTTTCCCTTTGCAGTCATTGGCTGAGAAAGGGGGCCCTGTCTTGGAGAAAATAACTGCTCACCCAAACTTTCTTGTTCTCGGGACCATGAATCCTGGTGGTGATTATGGTAAGAAGGAACTATCTCCTGCTCTTCGTAATCGGTTTACTGAGATATGGGTTCCCTCCGTCTGTGCTGTGGATGAGCTTAGAAGTATTGCTTTGGAGAGGTATGTGATTTTTTATCAAGCACTTTCATAAAGGTCTTATGCAGATAAACTCATTGTTGATTGATCCCTTTATGTATGTTTGTGTTAAGATTATCAAATCCAGAACTGTCGCGCTTCGTTGATCCTATGCTAAGTTTCTGGGAAGTAAGTTCAGTTCCTAATCCTTTAATCCTTTATGTAGTTTTGTAAATTGGTTAAACAATGATATGCTGAATGCTAATTGTAGCTGCATTATATTATTATTATCAGGTGTTATGATGAATGCATGTCATCCATGCACACACAAGTAGTTTGTCTTGATTAGTTCATTCAAAGTTTATAGTCCCATATCGAGTAAAATAGAAAGTGTTAATTGCTAAAAACTACAAAAAGTTTTGTCCACATGCTAAAACTACTCTTGAGTTTAAAAGTGGACAAAAACATACATAAAGTATTGTCCACAGTCTTCTGTTACAAATAATGAACATTATATTCTGTTCTGTTAACCCCTACATGACATGTGGACAATACATATAGCATTGAAAAGTAGTGTGGTCAAAATATATAGCGTTGAGAAGTACTGTGGACAAAACATATGGGCCAATACTTAGCAGAACAAAATATTCTGTTCATTATTTTAATAGAAGGCCGTGGACAATACTTATTGTATGTTTTTGTCCACTTTTAAACTCAATGTAGTTTTTAGCATGTGGACAAAACTTTTTATAGTTTTTAGCAATTAACCCAAATAGAAATATAGGACTACATATAACGGGTAAGGACAAACTTAACTATCAAGTTCACCACATATATCTGCAATTTTTAATTAATCTTGGTGGCAGAGTTTGATTAATATGAGTTTGTGGGCATTTGCCTCCTCTCGCGGTCTGCTGTCCACATGTTAATGTGTTGCATCTCGTAGCCAATGTGTAACCTTTAGTTTTAAATTCTGCAAGTCCGAAGTTGAAACCCGTCAATTGATTAGAGCATAAATTTGCCTGTATCACTTCTGGGTTTAATCATTCTACGTGGTAATTCATCCATTCAACTTACCACATCCTTATCTAACTCATGTCAGATGCTAATGGGTGAAAGGATTAGAGTTGGATGAGTGTATATTTGAATAGGACAAAGTTAGCCTAGAAAACTGATGAAACTTTTATTTTTCAAGGTGCACTCAAACATGTACACTGGTACACACATGGGAATCACTATTCTTGTTGTTTTCTTGTTGGAAAAGCCTGATACATTTTTGTTCTGCTAATTCTTCTATACAGTGGTTCAACCAGTCACAATCCGGGAGATTGCTTACTGTCAGAGACCTCCTGTCTTGGGTTGCTTTCATTAATGCGACTGAAAAAAGTTTAGGACCTGAGCATGCCTTCCTTCATGGGGTTTTTCTTGTCTTGCTTGATGGGCTAAGTCTTGGTACACTCATGTTCCTCTGTACTATAAATTGTTTGGTCCCTTTCATTTTACCTTTTTTATTACCAAAGTAACTTTCCTTAAATCATGTGCTTTCTTATAAATCTATCTTTCAGGGACTGGTATTTCTAAGAAAGATGCTAGTTATTTGAGGGAGAGATGCTTGCTTTTTCTGTTAGAGAAACTCAAGGTTCGTTTTACTTTCTGAGGTCTATTGTACATATGCTTATTTTCTAGTTAGTGTTTGAAAATGCATTTAGGTACTCGTGTATTTTGCTATATATCAGGTTTATGATAATTGATTGTAAGTGATATAGAATCTAGAATAATTCCATTTAACTTGGTACAGGAAAAAAATACTACCTGCACTAACTCGAGCCTTTCGAGGATGGAAAATTATGGTTGGGGTGATCTTGGATCAATAGAGGAGGTTTCTTGCTGTGCTGTTATGCGTGACAACATATTTGGCATTGATCCATTCTACATTGAAAAGGGTACTTTTATGATATTTTCTATATCAACCTCCTTCCCTTTGAAAATGTTTCCTTCATTTTCCCCCAACACAACATGGATTATATTGGTTTACATTTGGTCCTTTTCCATTAGCCTTGGTCGGTGATTAATGAATAAAGCCTACAGGTAACATAGATAGTGTGCGCAAGGGATTTGAGTTTTTGGCCCCCACTACTCGCAGAAATGCCTCGCGTGTGCTGCGGGCTATGCAGCTTTCAAAGCCTGGTAAGTACACCACTTTTAACAGTACTGCTTCCACAGCTCCTTCACAACAAATTTTCCCTGTTGGTGGTGTCAATGCATACTTTCTATATAACTTTCTACGTGCTACAATTTCAGTTTTACTCGAAGGCAGTCCAGGAGTTGGAAAAACAAGCTTAATTGTTTCCTTGGGAAAATATTCTGGGCATAAGGTTGTTCGGATAAACTTATCCGAGCAGGTTAGCTTCCTGTTCACCCCCATAAAATTCAGTTGTGCTGTGTGCCTACTTCTTTCCTTTCGGCAACATTGTGGTTTTGTTGATTGTAACTCAGTCGTTGCTCTGGTGCAGACTGACATAATGGATTTGTTGGGATCAGACTTACCTGTTGAAAGTGATGAAGGAATGAAGTTTGAGTGGTCTGATGGAATCCTTTTGCAGGTAACAATGGCTTTCTTTCTATTTTCTATTCTCTGTGTGTTTGGATATTGTGTGCCATTGTCTTACTCGAGATTTGTTCTGAACTACACACCTCATTTGTGAAGGCTTTGAAGGAGGGTTGTTGGGTTCTACTGGATGAGCTTAATCTTGCACCACAATCTGTCTTAGAGGTGATTTAACTTTCACACTTGTTTTCATAATACCTACTTCAATTATTTCCCTCTGTATCCTTAGCAGGTAGTTTGTATTAACTAATAATTATTGCATTTCAGGGACTCAATGCCATTCTTGATCATAGAGCTGAGGTTTTTATTCCTGAGTTAGGTCTTACTTTTAGGTGCCCGCCAACTTTTAGGATTTTTGCTTGTCAAAACCCTACCTACCAAGGTGGTGGCAGAAAGGGTCTTCCCAAATCCTTCTTGAACCGTTTCACTAAGGTATTAATTCAGATGTTGCTACGGGTATGGATCGAACAGTCTGGTTAATTCGGTAGTGTGTAGTAACTAACAGTCTGGTTTATTCGTTTCAGGTTTATGTGGATGAGTTAGTTGAGGCTGATTATCTTTACATTTGTAGTTCACTTTATCCATCTATTCCAAAGGATCTACTCTCTAAACTTATTTTATTTAATAAGCGGTTGCATGAGGACACCATGTTATATCATAAGTTTGGTCAGGATGGCTCACCTTGGGAGTTTAATCTGCGAGATGTAATTCGGTCATGTGAGGTTATGCAAGGTGTGATCGACATTCTTTCTTCTTTAAACTGTTAATAAGGTTTAAATAACGATGCAAGTTTAATAAGATCTTGTTATTTTGAACTTAGGGGCTCCGGAGAAGAGAAAAGTTGATTGCTTCCTCAACATTCTTTATGTACAAAGAATGCGTACAGCGTCTGATCGCATAGAAGTCCTTCGGCTCTATGAACAGGTTTTTGGGGTAAAGCCATTTATAGATCCTTTCCCAAGGCTGCAGCTAAGTCCACAGTACTTGATTGTGGGGAACTCAGCAATTAAAAGGAATTATACCCAGTCATCTAGAACTTTTAGTGATCAACTAAAATTGTTGCCTGGACTTCGTCACTGCTTGGAAGCTGCTGTTCATTGTGTCCAACAGCAATGGCTCTGCATCTTGATTGGTTCACCATCTTCAGGCAAGACATCATTGATAAGATTACTTGCACAGCTGACTGGCAACTCACTGAATGAATTGAATCTCTCTTCTGCAACTGACATCTCTCTTCTGCAACTGACATCTCTGAACTTCTTGGATGCTTTGAGCAGTATAATGCTTACCGTGAAATTCGGTTGGTTGTTTCTCAAGTTGAGCATTACATTAGTGAGTATTGCAGTCTTCAATGGGAGTCTTCGATGGAGGCAATTGTTGGTGAAAGGAAAGATTTATTCAGGGGTTGGCTTGAGTTATTATCCAACATGAATTATGATTTTGTTTCAAGTTTTTCCTCTACGCATGACAAAAAAACTAGTGACACCATCAAATCCCTGCGTGTCTTGTTTGAGATCATTGAACAATTAAAGGTGGATTTGAAGACAATCGATCTACCTGTTTCTTGGTCTAGCAAGGAGCTCGATAAATTATCAAGTACAATCTCAAAACTGATCGAGGACCATCAAATGAAGAAGTTCTCAGCAAAATTTGTATGGATTGTTGGACTCTTAATTAAGGCCATAGAAAATGGAGAATGGGTTATTCTTGAAAATGCAAATCTGTGCAATCCCACGGTACTGTTAAATGCTTGTTAACTTTTTTTTTTTCCTTTTGTTTGTTACATTTTCATAAGATGTTACTCAATATGATGTTTTCTTTTCTTTTTTTAATTGTGTACTGTAGGTTCTTGATAGAATCAACTCTTTGGTGGAACCATGTGGATCAATTACTGTTAATGAGTGTGGAACAGTTGATGGGAAGCCAGTTGTTCTACATCCACACCCAAATTTTCGAATGTTCCTTACTGTTAACCCGAGTTGTGGTGAAGTATCTCGTGCCATGCGAAACAGGGGAGTTGAAGTATTTTTAATGCAACCTTATTGGCTAGTTGAAAAGGGAAACACATACAGTTGTGAGGATTTTGAACTCAAAGACGTGAAGAGATTTCTTGTTTTATCAGGTATTCCTGTTGATAGATTAGTCTGTTCGATGGCTGAAGCACATATCTATGCTAAGAATGAGGGTTCACGTCTTAATGTTCACATTACTTACCTTGAGCTGGCACGATGGGTTCAGCTGTTTCAGCAGCTTCTTGTCAATGGAAATCAGCCCATATGGAGTCTACACATAAGTTGGGAGCATACATATTTATCTTCTTTGGGTGAGGCTGAGGGATGGGACATAGTTAGTCATGCAAAAATGGCTTATTTATCAGTCACTGAATTGCATATACCTGGTTCATCATGGGGACATACTTTGTGTTTGCCCGGTGGGTGGCCAATGCCTTTGAAGTTAAGAGACTTTGGGTGGTACTCGGATGAAGCTTCTATCAAACAAACATGCTCATATCTTGGTTTCTTGGGGTCTCAATTTGCATCTGGTAAGTTAGGGACTGCCTTGGGTGGCTATTCTTTGGATCAAACTTCTATTAGTGGTTATGCAAGGACATGTATGATGGATATGCAGTTGTTACATAAGCTCATGTATTCTCAGTCTTCAACTGGTGTGCTTTCTTTCTCATCCCAGAAGGGAGACCCTAATTCTGCTTCATGCAATGAGATACTATTTGCTGCCAACTGGACAATTGAACAGGCCA
>JAYMTN010001528.1:0-12672 GCA_036897425.1 Erodium trifolium
TAAAGGGATGCTCTCATTGTATTGAACAACCAATTACATCAAATACAATACAATTACACAATTGTTATCAACATGGTTTAAAAACTTGGTTGCAAGAAACACGAGGTGATCTGCTCGAGTTTCCGACCACTTATGCCTCCTCTCCGTTTTCCCTTTGTCCAATTTACTTTTGCGTGGTTCTCCAACCCTTGGTCACATAAAAGAACAACTAACTTCTCGGAAATTATGCACGAAGATGTGCATAAAAACTTTTAACGCACCATCCATTTCCTATCTAAATTGTCTTTGAAGCTTACATAGCTCTCTTAAGCCTGGTCAATAAACCTATTGAAGTCCCTCATTATGTATTGCAGACATTCCTTCAGTTCAACTGCTAGGCATTTTGAACTCCCCATACTATCAAGATATGCTCCTCTTAACTTAACCCAATATCAACTAAAAGTAACACTAAAATCGAACTTGAAGCTTGAGCTTTTAAGTTGAGAGCGCACATAGTTAAGTTTTTTCATCATGGGATACTTCAACACTCCTCTCACTTGCATCTATGCAGCTGGGAAGGAATAGAGGTGTATCACAAACCCAAGACTCTCACCTCTGGTCCATGTTAAATGTACTCCAACCTAAAAGTTTAAGTTAGATGGAGGACCGAACTAGTTTATTAAGCGGTCTCAAGTTCTATATGCTTTCACTATTCAACGTATAGGTGTTTGATTTTGTTAAAAGACTAGGAATTATATAGTTGAGCCTTAAAAGGGTTTCCATACTCTGGAGCTTCCATCTTGTTTGCTTTTAGAGGACAGATGGCTGTTCATTGTACCTCTTCCATATAGTTATTCATGAAATTTATCCAGTTTTACATCATGTGATCTCATTGAGAGACCAAAATATAGGCCTGAAGCTAGCTTTACTGCCTTATTTTGAGTTTTGATCTTGCTATATTGGGACACAAGTTATATCATGAACTGATAGATTTAAAATTACTTCGTGTTTTAATTTCCCAACCCACCATTGTTCTATAACACGCAGTCTTTATATTGCGATAGTCTAGTTACATCTTGTAGTTCTTACCAAGTTGATATTATCTTGACATCGTGATATCTACTTCTTCAGCCACTTGGTCGTGCAAACATCGCAAGAAATAAGTGACGTCCCCTATGGAGACTATTTTCATGTGCAGGTATATAAGCTAAATTTGAGCTATTTTTACTTGCAAACTTTTAAAATTGGTGCATGCTCTCAATTTCTCTGTAATACATAATTGAGTGGATAAAGATCAAACTAGTAAGATATTGAAAACAGGTACTAGTCTTTCTAAATTGCGGGGCAGGTATAAGTCATACTTAATTCTTTTCTTGCTGCATACATAAAAAATGGTGAAAAAATATATCCCTCCCAAACCCAATTAAAATATACAACTGGAGTGGCAACAGAGTCCTTCCACTAAGGGAGACCAGTTTGTAGATATTTTTTGTCCATTTCAAGAGTGAACAAGTTCAAAGAGATATAATTTACAACTCAATGTTGTGTATTATCTGTTTCCTTGAGTATAAAAGCAACTCGATCTTCAAAAGCACCTTTAGAGCCATACCTGGCGCTACAAATCAGCCTTCGCCTTTTAAAACACTTGATAGAATTGGGAATGTGGCCTTCTCTTTCTTTCTTTCTTTCTTAACGTCCTATTGAATGCATGACTAATATTTTGCTCTTTACTATCATCTTGTTGATTTCCTTCAACAGTTATCTGCTGGTGCCTCTTTTCTTTTAGGCTGCTAAAAAAAGATTATTTTTTCTTTTATCCTTAGAAGTTACAATCTCTTACTATCCCTAATCTCGTATTGTTACTGTAGTTTGAGTGAAGAACATCCGAAGTACCTAAAATAGGTTCACCCAAATAAATTGTCTTAGAAGTGAAGCATAACATCATCTACAACATGGAAATTCGAAGAGAGCATCTTATAACATATTTTTGTTTAGTTAGTTGAATAACGAAGTTAAAAGGATAACCATTATATGTTTTTAACGAAGCATTTGTAGTCATTATCTTTGATTAGATGATTTCGATCTGTTAAGAGTTAGGGAAGTGGATATGGGAGATATGATTGTGGCAAAACAACCCACTTTATATTCCATGCCATTTCTGAAACTGGGCATATTGTTTAAAGGTTAAAAGAATAGGAGGCGTAATAAAGATTGAGAACTTATGGATTGGGGAATCATGATTGTCTAGAGTTTTTGTCTATTTTTGGGTAGAATATGGAAAAATCAAACGATATAAGGAATATTTTAAAGAAGGCTTACCTTTTGATAGTAGATATAGTTAATTCTTTAATGTTAAACATATGACCGTGAGACCTCTTTTTGAGGTTGAGAGAGACGTTTTTTTTTTATGACTCGTAATTCAAAAGGGGAAATTATAGTTCCTAGCCCCCAATTATATCCCAAAGGTCAAATCCTAACATCTCTGACCTTTGATTTCAATTCCTATATGTGACTTTTCGTAAATTGATATTTCATAGCATATAGGTGATGATTTGTTTTAGAAACTAACGTTTTTTTTAATTTTTTTAGAAACTAACATAAAAAAACATTAGTTTCTAAAAAAAATCGTCACCTTTACGCTAGGAATAACAATTTTTGAAGAGTCACAGGTAGGAATTGAAACCAAAGGTCAAAGACCTTAGTATTTAAAAAAACAAAGGCCAGAAACAGTTAGAAACTAAAGTTATCCCAATTCAAAATGCTAAATGTCTAGACTTGTTTATCTCTAATCTGTACAAAAAATCATATTGTCTCTAATGTACACAAAAAAAAAAAAAAACAGTAAAAGTGCTCTCTCCTCAAGATCCACAGCTTTCTTTTACTCTAGCATCCCTCAGCCCTCAACCACTCTGATAATCCTTCTCTCTTTTCTTCCCAGTCCCCCCTCTTCTCATAATGCTTCTGGACATTGCATCTTGTTGAATTCTAAAATATTATTGATGATACTTGTTTTTTCAATACGATGAGAGCATCCGTTTTATATAAGGATTAACTTTATACTAAATAAGAAATATTAATACTAAGCAACATAGGAAACCAAACTAATCTAGGAATAGGAAACACTTGTAATTGGAAATTAATTAAACTCCAACATTCCCTCTCACGTGTACCATAGCACGAATGGACATCTGCATATGGGCTATGTAACAGGAACATACATCTGCTTACAGGCTCAAAAATTAATATAAGGGGGGAGGGGTGAGAAATGGGACAATACCCAATAACGGCTTTTCAAAGCCTAAGACAATCTGGAGCCATTGACTCATATCCTGATTTTACGAACGCCCGATCCAGCTTCGAGCAATTACTCATGTGGGAGCAAAACATCATGTAAATCTCATCTAGGATCGAATATGCTCTAATACCATGTAAAACTCTAAAATATTATTGATGAATCTTGTCTTTCAATACAATAAGAGCATCCCTTTACATAGGGGTTAACTTTATAATAAATAGGAAATACTAATACTAAGCAACATAGGAAACCAAACTATACTAGGAATAGGAAATACTTGTAATTGAAAATAAACTAAACTCTAACACATCTTTATCTGCAACCTGCCAAAGCGACCTCGTCTTCTTGGTTCAACACCTTTTTTCCTAGTTTGGTCATGTTATAGGTTCCCTCAACTCAAGAGAAACCTATTAAGCACAAGAAACCTTTTTTGGCTTGGTCCACTTCAATCATCAAAATGAGGCTCTCGAAGTCATTTCTTCCCTTACCAATTCCTTTCTCCGAGGCGAGAATTTTGGGGTGGTATTTAATATTTATTTTCCTCTCATCAAGTCGTCCCACTTTGCATCTGCCTTGTGCTCCTTCTCTGAAAATGTTTTGCGCTTTGACATTTTGCTTTCCTGCTCATCTTTCGTCAAGGTTCTTCCGTTGCTATCCATTTAGGTCCTCTTATCATTAAAGTTATTGCTCCTTGCTCAGGTTCTATCAATGACTATCTAGCTTCAAGGCTTTGTCTTAGTGTTATGACGGTTGCTAGATTCGATGCCTACGTGTAATTCATTCATTTTGAGCTATTAGGTCCTTGACGCAATTCTTCAATCTTGCTGTATCTTCTTGCTTTCTTTCTTTGTTGAGGCCCGCCTCTCTGGCATGAAACTAGATAGTTTGGGATGAGTTGGGGATGGTTTTTTCACTTACTCCAATTAGTGTCACCTTCTTTCCATTGTGGGTTATCATATGGTCTTTATATATGTTAATCTGACAATTGGTTGGATTTTGGAAACCTTCTAAACCATTGTCTTTCTATGTGGTTTAATTGTTCTGATCCACCCTCAATCGTTTGATAGGTATGACTTCGTTAAAACTTTTTGTATTTTTATCCCATTCTTGTAGTCTCGCTCTGAGCTCTCTTCCGATCGATCCCGAATTGTTTCAAAACTAAGGAAGAAAATTCATGTCCCTGATCCATCCTTTCAGTTTCCCATTTAGTCGATCTTGATCCAAGTCTTGCTCTTGTCCATTCGGGTCCACCTCAATCGTCTTAAAGATCACAATCAGTGGTTTCTCGAGCTGAGTTTGGGTAGAAATGAATATGAACTGATTCACGTGTTGCAAGCTTCGATGGAGGAATAAGGCCACCCTCTTCTTCAAGCATCCCTATTTGCCCCTGTTTAGTTTTGGGGTGTTTTTAGGTTGGGTTAATTGTCAAAAAGTGCACTGAAGTTTTGTCCACAAAGGAAATCATGCATAAACTTTTGTCCACACTTTGTGGAAGTGCTGAAGTTTTATTCACGCTTTGTGGGTGCACTGAAGTTTTACCAACCGATTTTTTTAGGAAAACGTATTGCCCACACAACTTTAGGATGCATTATGTATTGCCCACAAATCTATTGAGTCCGCGAAGAATTGCCTAGACCATTCATTGAACATCCCTGCTGCGTTTTTCTAAAAAAAGTTGGTGGACAAAACTTAATTGCAGCCACAAAGCGTGGACAAAAGTTTATGCATGCTTTCGTTTGTGGACAAAACTTCAGTGCACTTTTTGACAATTAACCCAAAGAAAAAAGTGGAAAAATACATTTACTAACGTCCATATATAAAAGAAACATGTCCCTCAAATATCTCCCTCACAATAACAACATATCATGCAATGAAGAATAATTTTCAAGGATTAGAAATTATAAAAACTGCCTGATCTCCATCTTATGTGAACTCTGGTAAAACCCACTATGTCCCTACCAAAAAGAAGAAAGAATTGCGATTTTCAAACTATTGGATGGTAAAGCACAAAAGAAAACAGGAAATCCTATTCTAGCTTACTCTAACCTCCACCCACACTTGCTCAGATGTACCCACTGGGGTTCGAATCTGTGATCTCAAGGAAGGAGAGAGCTCTCTTCACCATCAGGCCAACCCAAGCGGGCATGATACCCTTGCATATTAAGACCAATCCACGGTAATATGATAGCTCTTAGCCAAGTTATGTGCAGTAACAATACAAAATTAATTCAGACATCTTACCTTATTTATGGAAATTAATGCAGATTAATTTATGTGACATACTTATTTAGAAACTGAAAATAGAATATGCATGTACCAGAAGTGGCATGTGATGTACCCATCCAATTCAGGCTGGAAGTTCACTCAATCCATGCACTTCTGGTCACTATAAACTGACTTTCCAAGGAATGTCTATATGAAAAGTAAATCAATCCTCAAAACAAGCGAGCATGTTATACGCTCAAGAAATGGTACAAAACTTATGGCAGTATTGGGATAACCTGAAAGCACATTATATCAGCAGACCAAAGTCCAAGCTCAAACATAATACTTCTCTTTCTCCACTGCCAGTCCAGCATATGACGAGGTATGTGAAAATAAAGTTGGCTCCAATGGTCGATAACATGGCAGTCAGCCAGTATGTTATATGACAGAACTATAAACCGTTCTGCACAGGATACAAATAAATGGAAGCAGCCTCACTACTGGAAATAGAATATTGTGATGACATAAAACACTTGATAACCTATAACTGACTCAAATTTGTATGAGATTTCCTTGTCGGAATATGATACAATGACCAAGCCATTTTCTAAAACCAAGTTGGGGGTTGGCTACATGAATCCTTTACAAACACTCCTTGAGTTCCTCAGCTTGGATTTTCCTCGTCCACTCCATCCTATCCTAAGTTATGTCCTCATTAACCAAAGTGTCATCATGTCTTCTCTTTCTACTTATTTTCTTGTTAAGTTAGATCAACCCCTCTTGTTTCAGTTTCTCCTAATTAAATTCTCTCAGGATAAACTAATTTCCCCATGTTGCATTTATCCAAATCACCTTAAATTCTCTCATCTGATCATTCCTTTCCTTGCATTACCAAAAACCCACCTAAGCATTCTCATCTCCGCCAACCACATTTTACGAGTTCGTGTCCTTGGAGCCCAACACTCAGTGCCATACATGGTAGCAGATGTAGGGCTAACCGATAAGTAGTTTTTTTCCTTACATTCTAGCTCAAACAAAGTAGGTTATGGGCACAAATTTAAAAAGTGGGCACTCTTCCTCTTAACACTCATTTTGGAGCCAATAGAGTTGGAACTTTTGCATTTGAAAAATTTCCAAGCAGGCCTTCTATAGTCTAAACAATTGTGATAGGAAACATAGATATCAGAACTTCTGATTTATTATCCATCATCCATATTGCAAGGTTCAAACAAAAGTTTAAAAACAACATATCCGAGAACTGGGTTGTCTGAATATTCATACAGTTTAGTCACTAAATCAATATACACCAAGACTGTGTAGTGCAGTAATTACCAGAATTAGGAGGAGCCTTTGCCGTCTTCGCATACTCCCAGTTCCGGTAGTCCAAGGGTTTCACGGGACGGGGCCGGTGCTGAGGTACCTGAAATGCCTGCCGGATTTGGGCACCCGGCGGAGGATAGCGAAACTGGTTGTGTTGATTGTGAGCCATAGCTCTCGGATAATACGGTTGGGGATGGAACCCAGCCGGATTCACGAACCCTAGGTTTTGGTCATGAGAGTCGCCGCCGGTCACAATCTGGCGGCCCCTTTCCCTGCCATCCGGAGGATCGGAGAATCCCGAGCGATTTCTCCAGCCACCTCGGAACTGCAAAACACGGAGATCGTCGGAATGGTCAGATTTTGTGGAATCTGAACAGAACAAAAAAATGGAACCGAGTGTTTCGATTCACAGAGAGTGTTGCAGATAATATTAGATAGAACGGGTATATTGAGAGAGAGGGGGAGTGTACGGAGGGACGAGGATACATGGCGGCGGCGTTGGGCGTCGCGGCGAGGAGAGAGAAACGACAGCGAGAAAAACACCGCATTGAGAGAGGAGTCCTGGTGGCCGATGACCGTTAATGGGACATGTTATTGAACCGGCGGACATGAGCCGGACACAATTGGATCGGGCTGAACCGGAAATCGGATAGGAAATGAACCGAGTTTTGAACAAGTCGATTGAATTCAATTCGTTAAATATTCGGTTTGGATTACTGAATTCGTTTGATAAACAAGTCAATGTCCAATCTAATTTTTCATGACTCATTCGACCCGCAAGCTGGTCGTTTAATAGTTAACTAATATATAACTTTATTTCATACAATTGAATAAAAATGATTTTTAATTATTATTTCATGTGGAAGTTAAATGAATTGAGAGGAATTTTAGTTTAAAAAAATTGAGCTTGATTATATAAGTTCGTTCAATATGAGTCGAATTTGATTCTAAAACAAACACTATAACAAATGGACTCGATTCAATTCACATACTTCTCTATTTTCTAATCCATTAAAGATTTTTTTAGGAATTAATATGACTGTCAAAAACCTAAACTCGAGGCAAATATCGTTAATTTAAAATTTGGTCTACATAGTCTCCAAATAATCCAAGTTTATATGTTCATAAATTGATTTGGTTTGATCTCAAACTTAAATTTAGACAATGTAGCTTATTGTCTCCCTTGTATGATGATAAGCATCTCATTTACTTTATGTATACAAATAAAAATTGAGCAATACACAAACTTTCTATCTATCTAATGACTAAAGAATAGTACTAGAAAATATGTTACTTATATTTTCATAATGATGAAACGATGAATCCATATTGTTATGTGTTAATGTTATTTTATTAATCGATATATCTAAAATGATACTTTGTGTATAGTCGCCACAATTTTCAGTAAAATCACGATAAATTGACGTCATTTTGCTATTATATTCTACAAAATGACACACAATTACATGTATTATGATGTAGAACAAAAATCACAACCCATATAACACGTGGAAAAAAGTAATACAACTGGTCTGTTCCCTAAATTATTTTCAGGCCATAGTCGGGATAAAATTAACCAAAGTATTTAAATAATGAGTAGAGGCGGCCGGTTTACGGTCCAGACCGGGAGGGCACGATAACCGAGCCGGCATCGGAAACCGCAAAAATCCCAAATTCTTACGTGCGACGAAAACAAAAAAAAAAAAGAAAAAGAAAATCTTACCCTAGCTTGCTTCTATAAATCCCCAATAGATCCACTGTCCGTACGACCCATCTACGGCGCAGACGCCTTCGTCTTCGAAACGACGTCTGTGGGCACAGTGTAGCATTGGCATTGCAGAAGAAAGGTCAAAATGGGGATTGGGCGTGAAGTGCCAATCTCGCTGGATGGAGTGAGGGACAAGAATCTGATGCAGCTCAAGAAGCTCAATACCGCCCTCTTCCCTGTTCGCTACAATGATAAATACTATGCCGACGCTCTCGCTTCCGGCGATTTCACTAAGCTAGGTCTGTTTTCGTATTTACTTTTTTATGGGGTCTGCTTATTTTGCCTAAATTTCAAGTCTTTCTGTTTTGTTGCATGTAGTTGCGTTGCATGTTTTGTGGGTTTTGTTTACTGTGCTGATTATGCATTTGGATTCTGTTCTGTTTATGTTGTGGTTATTGAAATGCAATTCCTTTTTATTGGGTATTTAGAGGCTATTGCTTATAGTGAGAATTTCTTGGAGTTGTTTGGCTCACTGCAGTGATAAATGCTGGTCTTGTTTGTCATGTCTTGGTTCTATTGCAGTCTTGAGGTTGTTTTGTCTCACCAAGTGAATGTACATTGGGTAATGAAATAGATACCAACAAATGGAGATAAATAAAGGGTTTGAGTTTTTTTTTTTCCTGGCTGAAATGCTGCCTCTCTGGTCCTTTGATAGGGTAATCATGGTCATTCGTAGTTGTCACTTTGCACAATGGAAGCTGGTTTTTGTAATATGAACCTTTGTTACTTAGGTGTTGTTGTTGTATGTTCTTTTCTAGTATGTATAGATCATGTTATCCTTACAATGATATGAAACCCAAACATTTGAAATATAGGATATCTGTTATCATTGTTTATGTCAAAGCTGTTTGATATTATGATTATTAAGACCCCTAGTTCTCTCAAAATTCAAATGTTCCTGAAATTATAGGTTGAAATATGTTTTGGTGGTCTTCCTACCGTCTGGAAAGCAATATCCGTCAGGGGGTTTTCTTTTCATGTTACTCTTACTTAAGGGTGCCCCCCATGTAATTTGTTACATATCTTGACTCAACTGTTGCTCACACGTTCCATTGTTGGGATTTAAGAGTACAAAACATGATAATGACAGTTTTATTGAAGTAGCATGTGTTCCATTCTGTACCAAATTATGTTTGATTTTGAAGTTCTGTTTGACCCATGCTAGCTTCTTAATGTGCATTGTCTTCGGTCTAACTCTAATTTAAACACACCCCAAAAAAACTATTAGCTATTTGTTATGTCATATTCTACAGATTTATTTAATATCTTCAAAACATTTTAGTTCATTGAGTGTAGGAGTCCACATTTTGTAAGCTATAGAAAGAGAAAATGATCATGAAACTCAACTAAGAAGTTTATGTTGCATATGCATGATTGATACTAAATAAGCCTCCCAGCCAATGTATGCCTAACTGGTGCTATCTACTATTTCTCAGTCCCTATAACGTACCGTGAGCATCCATAGATAATAATTATTTTTATGTTTATTTTTATTTTTAGCAGCATTTAGGATTATATCTATATGCCTTTGTAACACAGTGTACCTATTGATTGTAATGTCTAACTTTTCATGTATGTCATGAACTATTCCTGAATATCATAGATGATAAAATTATGACTTTCCTTAGACGACTTACATGTCAAGACTTAAGGCATCAATATTCTCAACTCTTCATCGCATTTCAATCGCAAGTTCTCAAAATCTCGTGAAAGGTCTAGTAGGCTTAGTCATTGTAGGAGGGTGGAGTAATGCATATAAGTAAAGGGTTATAAGCAAATTAAGATGATAAAAACAGATAGTCAATTGTGCAATCATCATGAAACTTGTGTTGTTGTTTTTCTTGCAGCATACTACAGTGACATATGTGTTGGTTCCATCGCATGCCGGCTTTAGAAGAAGGAAAGCGGGGGAGTGCGCGTATACATCATGACACTTGGAGTTTTAGCACCATATCGTGGGCTAGGCATCGGTGAGTGAACCTCATACCATCCCATTAAAAAAAATGGTTATCTGTGACTGAGGGCTTGCTCAAGGATCAATAAAATCATATTTGTTGAATAGCTAGTTCTAATATCCTTGAAACTCTCTGTACCTGCCTAGTTAAAGCCAACTATAGTTTCGTAGAGAACCAAGCTGAGGTTTGGACCATTAGTTGGTTTAAATTACTCAACATCTTGGATTTCTGGCAGGTACGAAGCTTTTAAACCATGTTCTTGACCTCTCCTGCAAGCAAAACATTTCAGAGGTGTACTTGCACGTGCAGACGAACAATGAAGACGCGATCAACTTCTACAAGAAATTTGGATTTGAAATCACAGACACCATCCAGAACTATTACACAAACATTACTCCGCCTGATTGCTATGTGGTCACCAAGGTCATAAGCCAATCTCAGCCCAAGAAATAAAATTTCTGAAGCTCGTTCTTCGCGACAGTGCTCAATTTGTTTCAGGAGAAGAATGCATGTTTAGTTTTTCAGTTTTGAGATTTTAAGAAGGTTTGAAGTGTTAAGGATGAACTTGTATGTCTGTTGAACTTGATAGCTAATGATTAATTTCAACTTAATACATCTTTTTTTGTTGCTGTTGAAATATGATTCGGAACACGGTTTATATAATCCGTTCGTCCATATTGAATTAGGGCGTATTTGATCCTGAATTATTAATCGGTTTATGGCATCACAAATCTAAGTGATCATGAATTGAACAGAACCAACATGGATGGATAGACATTTGAGATGAAAATAACATCCCATGAGAATATCATTATTAGTTGGGCCAGCTTACAATAAACTCAATGTTAATATGTTATATTATGTTATATGAACAAAAGGGTTAATTGTGAAAAACTACACCGTTTGCTAAAAACTATATTATGTATTGTTTACGTCTCTAATTTTAACTAGAATATTCCAACTTTTGTAAGTACACGGTCGTGGTTAAAAAATAGTGTAATTTAAAAAGATAGACAATACATAATATAGTTTTTCGTAAATAACCAATATAGGTTTTAACAATTTACCCTATGAACAACTATACAAGTGATTACATGAATGATCCATAAGATACTCTTCCAGTAATAAATGATAATGCACTTATAATATAAAAATAAGTAGACTTTGGTTAATCTACAATTTTATCTCGTATTTCTCAGAAAAAAAGAGTAGACATTGGTTACGCGGTTTTCAAAGTTCTCTATTTTTATAGACATTTTTAAATATGTATAGTGGTTGAGCCAAACACTAGGTTTATATTTTGACTCAACAGTTGAGCCAAGTTGCTAACATCCTCCTGTTACACTATGTGTTTACAGTGGTACAACATCTACTTGGTTCAAGCAGAATTGGAGTAAAAACTAAAAAATTGATTTTTTAGGGTAAAGTTTTTTATTTTATTCTTGGGGTTGGAGGAAGAAAGAATTGTTGCTGCCACACAAATGTTGTTTGCAAGAGAAGACGTCTTCCTCGCAGGAGTTGTTCGCATATGGGATGTGAGCTAGAGGCGGTGGTGGTGTGGGTCACCGGAGAAGAAGTTCTAGGACCTGTCCTCATTGCTTTCAAACCCAAAGTCGATGCTCTCTAGTGTATGGGTCCTCAATGTCTTCCTCGATGTCTCCAAGTCTGGCACGGGAACATATCGAGGCTGGGTCTCGCTGACGACGTCCGGGTTCAATAATGGAAGGACTCGCCTCACCATGTTCGATCTGGGTCTCCGCGTTCCACTTCCAAATCCAGGTCAGGAAACTGCGTCTCACAGAGGAAGGACTCGCCGACATGAGAACAACCGAATGAGAAGTGATCGGGTGCTAGAAGAAACCCATGCTCTACCTGGAAGGGGACGAACCCGGAGCCAACAACTTTAAGTCCTGAAGACCCACAGGCCGCACGCTGGAGGAAGATATGTTTCTAGCGCAACATGCAGTGGCGGAGCCAGCTTTTTCAGTGAGGGGAGCACTAATATTTTTCTCGTAACAATTATAATACAAAATAATTTTTTTTTAAATATGGTATAACAATCTACTTATTACAAGTCATGGTGTTTAGAATTTCTATTTTGAAAGTATTATAAAATATATACGAAAAAAAGTTATTTCGATGTATACTAT
>JAYMTN010001529.1:0-12671 GCA_036897425.1 Erodium trifolium
AAACCCAATAGGAGACTAACATCGAGTCTTCTTACCTGGTCCATCAGTTCATATGTCCACCTACTCGTCTGGTTGATTATATCGGAACACCAACAAAGGTGGACTGTGATGTAATATGGTGATGTAGTTATAGGGATTAGTATTATATTTTTTTATTAACTCTCGAAAGTTATCATTGGTAGTTTCTAACATATAACCTACTTTTTCCAACATATGTCATTGCATGGTTGAAGGGGAGCCGGAGCAGAGGCAACCTATTTCTTTCCAACATATGTCGTTGCATGGTTGAAAGGGAGCCGGAGCAGAGGCAGGTCTCCGAGGGCGTTCCGGGGAATCGAAAGGCCACAACCAGAAGCAGAGGTCAAGGTTACGTTACAAAAGCCAGGGGCTGACAACCCACCAGCGGTGAAACTTCAAGAACATAATTAGGGAAGACAATTGCATGTGATATTATGAACACATACTTTTAATATAAAAAATACCGTAACATTCATGAACCCGAGAATCCCAGAAGTATCCGCATCAGCTAAACAAATGATGAAACTTTGAATATCTTGCTAGAAAAGTTTGAAAATTTGAACTCCCTTCTTGCTACATATTGTCAAGTAGAAATAGATGAGCAATTTTAGACAGGTGGGTGAGTAAAAATAATCATAAGCCCTATGCAAGAACAGTAAGGCCCCATTGCTGTACGCCAAGGCTTTATAGGTACAAGCTTGCCTTGCCATGCCCGTAATCCATCTTCCCACCAAAACCAATTATGTGTATACATTAAAGCCATTTCCTTGGAATGTACATTTTTACTTCCCTGATCTTTGGACCGAATCTTTTTTATCATCCTTGGCTCCATCTTGAGAGCTCCCTTTTCCTGCAGAGGCTTCCGGATCCTGAGAAGCAGTGGACTCAGGTTTGAGAGCCTTGGTTTCTTGTATTCCCGCAATGACTGTTTCATCCTTTTTTACCAATGGATCAGTGAACTGAGAAGTCCCAGTTACATCTAGTGCACCATCACCAGTCTGACCCCCGGACTTCACTTGTAAATCACCGTTCGCCATCATAGCAGATTTTTTTGGGTCACTGGACTCTGAAGTTTCCCTCCATTCAACCCACTCATGTTGCTTATCAGTCCCACTGGGTCCAGTTTCCTTCGTATTGTCAGATGCAGTAACGGTGGTGGCTTCTGCTTTTGATTCAGATAGTGGAGAAGATGATGCAGTACCAACTAAGTCATGGTCTTTACCAGTGTTAATGTGGTCACCACTATCATCACTTTTTATACCAGTTCCCTCAGTGTTGGCTGATGCTGAAGCATGTGAGTCACTAGAAGGCTCATTTGCGTCTCTGTCATCCTCAAAAGCAAACCAGTTGGAATTCGTAAAAAGAGAGCTCCTACAGATGTCAAGGAAAATAGGATATATTATAATCAAGCCTTGGGATTATATAAACAAATAAAAAACATGAAGATTCATAGATTACGTCAGCAGAAGAAGAAAAACGACCAGCAAAATAACTTGGTCACAAGTGTTGTAAACAGACATATTTTTCAAATAAAACTAGAAATGAGTTCCAGAAATAAATTGTACTCACCAACCCAGCTTCGTACAAAGTTGATCACATTGCATAAAATTTGAAAGCATGGCTATTTCACATAGGGTTTTTTATTATCCCAAGCTTAACTCCACAAAATACTTGTGTAATTGGTACTTTTCTACACAAATAGCTTTATTACATTTACTCCGAACTGACAAATACAAACAATCATTGGTATTGATAATTATACCAAGTCTTTTTTAATAATTAATAACCGGTAGCATCAAGGGTCCATTTCAAAAACTAGTTTAATTTAATCAAGATCATAGAAGTATGGTATCCATTATTATTGTACCATGTCTAAATAATTCATAGCATAACAAAATAGTGAAAAAATTATATTTTACAAATACTTACTGGCTACCTATATTAGATTACTACTTTAAACTTTGTTTATTCTGAAAAAAACAGTGTTGTGGTAACTTTGTGCCATCAGTATAATTTTTGTTAGCAGAGCATTAAGCCACAGAAGTAAAAGGGTAATGTAAAAAGGAAAAAGAATTTGATAAAAGAGGTAGCATCAATGCAAATTACATTTGTCAGAATCATAGAAGTTTTCCTAATTACTGAAGATGAAAGGCCATATGCTTACTTTTCTTGGTCATCTCCTAAACGCAAAGAAGAAATGACAACTTCAGCAGATTCATCATCAAAGTAGACATCCTGCAAAGTACAGCTGAGTAAGAAACCTTTCATCTATCCATATAACAAAGAAGTTTTACTTCCTACTGAACCAAGCATCCAAAAAAAAAAAACAGATATGAAGCTGGTAAATTGAGACTAGGATGAATAGGTTAGGCTAGGCTATGCTCAACATTTGAACAAAACTTAGCTGTTGCAATGAGCTTTCAGTTTATCAATTTCTTCAATAAATTTTTCTTGTTCACTTTTACTTCGATTGAATAATAAATTGTTTGCTAAAATATAGAGGGAGAGAAATTTTTTAAAGCTGTCGACTAAAGATGAAATAGGAGATTTTATTGATATTTAAAACCAAAGACTAGCGCCTTTTACCATCTGAATCCTAACTTTATGGGTGGTATGGAATGCAGACATGTCATATACGGGTCAAGAGGATACCAACTATCCTAAGACTGACCTTCCAACTAACATAAATGACAACATAAGTTGCAACATTAAAATTGTTTACTGAACACTATTGAAATATATTTTGGACGGAGAAGCGGAATTTATAGTTTTTAAGAGTTTTTCCTATCTTGTATCTCTGCTTTCTTTTCGTTTCTTTGTGGCTTTTTTATCCTTCTCTCTGTTCTGCCTTTTCAGGCCTTGAGAGTGTTATTCTCATTTCAGGAACTCCCTCTTTTTTTCGTAGTCTTTGGCTTATAAAAAAAATGACTTGTTCAGTCTATGTCAAGCATAATCATTTAATCCAGATATGATCTTTATAATTGTATATTGAACTTTGGGTTCTCATTTAATCAAGCATTATGTTATAATTTTTTAAAGAACTGCAAACATAATGGAAAGCTTCATCAAGAGTTGCTTTTAAGAATTTATGCCTTCCATCCTTATGTTAAAACAATAACTTTCTATTCGAGACTGAAAATTGCATACCTCATCATCTCGTTCAAGTGAGCCCTGAGTCTGATGAATAATCAAAGAATTAGTATCATACAGGACAGGTTTCAAAAATAGCCTCTACTAATTTTATAGAGTAACAAAGCAAGAAAGGGAAATTATGTATAAGTATGTTCCACAGCATATAGAACTAGGACCTGGACATTCCATACATACACATTCCAAGCTTGCATTAGAAACTACAATTACTAAATAATCCTCAAGCAGTGCACAATGCTTGAAAACAGTTGTGGATTGCATCCCATTCATCACAAGTGCCATATCCCACTTGCGATAGAAAACATGCTAGATTAAGACAATGAAAAATGTATACACGTTATCTATTTCACTCACTCTACAAGGCATGAAGATATAGCTGAGAAAATCAACAAATTCTAATGTGTGAAAATATGCTTTTGGGGATAATAAATTGCACAATTTCTACTGATATCGAAGTACACAGGTAACAATTAATTTAAAAGGGTTGTGCTTAAAAACATTACACATAATTTTCTTAAATTTGTATTCAACATCAATCTCTTCATTTTCCATAAACATAGGATACAAGAAAATTATAGGGAAATTCTCACCAAGCACTAACATATATGTATTATCTTTATTGTACTATGACTCTTCCATGCACTATATTTTTACATCATATAGGGATTTAATTCCTAGCCAATATATGTTTGTCCTATTCACTAATTGTCCTCACTGCTAGTTTGTATATTCTCTATCCATTGCTATATTTATTCTTATTCCACTATGACTGATACGCCATTCTTCAGGCCATATTTAAATGAATTGTGAAAACTAAACAATGACAGTGGCTATAATAAAGCTTTAACATACCTCATCAATATCATCATTGTTGTAGATGCCATATCGAAAGGCCTGGCTCAAATTATTTGCTAAAGCAGCAACATCATAATCTTTATCTTGATAATCTTCATCATCACTATCCCTATTTCGGTCCTGGAGTGTTGTTGGCCTCCTGTTACGATCGATTAAACGATATTTAAATAAAATATAAGGAGAAATGTAAGAAACTTTGACTTTGTAAGGTAGGGTAGCGTAGGGGACCATACTGCAAACAGAAGTGCAGGGATACACCATATTATAAGGGATGATTAAGGAAGCAAAAAAAGAACAGCCTTACAAATTTCTATGGAATTTTAAAGGTAGAAATTAGATACAAGATTAAAACCTGAACAATAAAAATAAGGATCTCAACCCATCACTGAAGTGGCAACTCTCTAGTATACAATGCAGAGAAATAGTATAACAAGCAACACAAAATATATAACCATTAGATATATCCACTTGTATGAATAATAATTGACGAAAAGCTTCCATCAAGCCTTTACAACTTATCTTTAGCAATGCACTATCAGCTATGAAGCCCAAACCATGGACTGCCACTAAAAGCCAATTATAGTAAAGATACCTCACCTGGTATTTATCAGTATATAATCAAGAGCTACATCCCCACAAAAGAGTGAAAAAAGAAGGGGCAATGTTAACATTTTAGTTTATCAATTAACATGTTTACTCAAAAGGCGTAACTATGAAATATGGAACCTACCCACAGGCCCACTGGTACACATTTTCAACGGCATTACGCTTTGACAGAACATTAGCGTGCCAATCTGCCCACCCACTATTTCCCTGTCATATAAAGTAGACGTCATGGAAAAACAGTCTTCACAGAGAAACAAATAAACAGGATTAAACATAACGTTTTCATAACTACTTATATCATGCTACACTATAAGGTATAACCATGTATGGAATAAATGTCAGCAGAATGCTCCAGAAACTAAATGGTATATAACTGAAATAACTGAAGTTGAAAACCCCAAATATGGAGATAAAACATGTGCCATATTCAAAGAGATGACATTACAGATATATTGTGAACCCTGTAAGAGGAAAATAACAATTTAATTTGCTTATGTGTACTCATCATACTCAAACTCGAGTTCAAAGCTTGAAAAGTCAAATTAACTATTCCAACACCAAGTGAATTTATGCAATAAACACACTTATTATTGACAGATTAAATTATGATGACATAGTACAATGAAGAAACCTGCAGATATGCTTGAATTTCGCTGTTGTTATTTCCCAGCTGAACAAGTTTGTTAGATATACGTGTTATATGTCCAATATTCCCTATCCTTGGAGTTGATGTTCTACCCTCAGCAGGCAATGTTGGCTGCATGCAAGAAGGACAATAGGATGTTCAGATACTGATCAACCAGCAGAAGCAGGAATCAAGTGACACAATGGACGGAAGCAAAATGAAGACAAAATCCAAATTACTGAGTAACCACCAAATGACTCAATAAAAAAGATAGTACCTACTAATAGATGACTGTCATTACCTTGTTTGAAACAGCCACTAACTTGGGATTCTTTTCTGCTCCAAGTATCTTACCAACAATGTTACAATTACGAATAAGGTGTTCGATCAGAGGAGAACGTTTACTCTCCAAACATGATAATATTATATTCTCCACATGGTGGTGCATGAAATTATTGTATGGGTACCTTCAATCAGAATGAGAAACAAAATTAAGACCATGGATATAATTGTCTGATATAAAACTTAGCAGAAGCACTATATTACTCAGGGCTAGTATAAAAATAAAATACCAGAAATCATAATCTTACTCAAAGAACAGCTCTAAAATTCTTTGTACCGCTCCAAGACGTATCAATTCCTTCTCGGCAGGTTCACTTCCCACTGTCAGTAGGACTGAAATGAATTCTACAATCTGAAACACTCCATGATGAGTAATAATAATGACTAATGAGAAAGCAGCAAATGTAGCTAGCCGGAAAAAAATGAACGTTTGAGGTAAAAATAACAGAAGTGTTTCAGATGGTGTTTTGTTGGGCTTGTTTGCTGGCAATCTGGCAAAGTATAAGTAAAATCCATGGGCGTGACAAATAAAGGCATTCACCAATCTACGCAAGCTGATGGCTATCAAGACCAAACTTGGTACTGAAGACCATTATCATTTGAGTAATAAAAAAAAGAAGAAAGCAGCAAATATAGCTAGCCAAAGAAAATGAACTTTTAAGGTGAAAATAACGGAAGTGTTTCAGAGGGTGTTTTGTTGGGCTTGTTTGCTGGAAATCTGGCAATTAGCCATCTTATAACCTAATAAGTAAAACCCATGGACTTGCAAAACTAAGGCATTCACCAATCTATGCAAGCTTATAGCTATGAAGACCAAACTCGTACTGAAGATCAGTACCATTTTACATGCCAATTTGTAGATCAGAATAGAGTGGAATAACAGTTCCCAAACAGAGAATTCATAATCCAAGTCAAGCTTTTAGCCTGTTATCCCTTTTGCTAAAATGTTTAACTAGTGTCATGTTGATGGCAGAATAATTGGCTCCTCTAATATATACTGAAATGGATTAGTCTTCTTGAAGCCCAATACGAGATCTTAATTTTCTGGGGTGGCTATTCCAAGCTGATTGCATTGTCTACACTCTTTCTCCTATCTCTCTGGTGCGATTTAGTGATGCTAGTTGACTGAATATATATGTTATGAATGGCCTATCATTATAAGGATAATTTTCCTAAAATATATATGTTATGGATGACCTATCATTATAAGGATAATTATCCCTTTCAAAACTATATGCAATTTCAGATACTAAAAAACTCTCAATCAAGCACATAGAGTTTCAACAATTACCACTTGAATGCTAAAACGACATTTTATATATAATCGTAAACACCTTATTAGCATAATGATTTTTCCTAACATTTAGCCTTCTACAAAGAGGTTCTCTATTGCATAATATCCACATAGATTATGCAACAAATATGAAGAATACCTTCAAGCGATGCTTTCCAAGAGGAGGCTGCAATTTTCCATACGTAGTTAGTAAGACAGTCTCCGAATTTGATACATCTAGTAGTTTCAGTAAGTTACCTTCAACAAAGAGACATGGTTAGTGTCCAGTTTCAATCATTAAAAAATTATTAATAAAACACCAGGAATATCATATATAAGATAAACTAAAGGGGTATAATAAGGGACCAAGTTGTAAAACAAGGAATACAGACAAAAGTTGAGTTGGGTAGATATAAATTAGATGCATGCACATGTCAAGAAAGAAATGCCCAAAAGTGATTATGCAAGCATCCGTAGATCAGAATATGTATACATGGGAGTGAAAAGATGTGACGCACTCCAAGAGGCCGTCTATTAGCATTAACTTCAATATGTGAATACATATAACTGGACCGAACTTGATACGACTCCATCTCGCCAAGAAGGTCATAGATCTTATCATTTTTTTCACAAACCAAAAACAATTTACCATTAGATGCTGAGTAACAATCCAATTTACTAGAAGTACAAAGTTTAGGACCTACCATAAAGCAAGGGCATCTATGACACTGCAATTTAACACAGGGTCTATGTCTATGTATATGTGGGCTCTTACAATTACTAATATATGGAATTCAGTACAGGCTAAATGAAAACTGAAATGGATTGGATGATAAGCAGCTTTAGCAAACATACTGGTTCTAATAAGAAAAATTATATTGGTTTACTCAAGTGAATTGCAGATTTACTATGTAGACCCTGCATCAGCTTATAAGAAGTCCTAAACAACCTACATGATGCAGGGTATCTGGAATCCTTTCAGGATGTCAGATTCGTTTTTGACATCTTCTGTTCTAAGATCGTAATTCCAAAGAGATTCTTGCATCCTAGGATCTCAGAGCCCCCCCAAAAACCATGAATTTCTCAAATTCATGAAAAAATCTGGGTAACTACACTGTTAAGAACAAGGATATTCAAGAATGGATCTGCCAAACAAAATTACAAGACGAACCCACAAAACAATTCCTACGACCAATGACCTATGAGATCTGCATCCCCTTGCCAAAGATGTCCATTAGTCATGTACGAGTTATTGCCGACAATTAGCAGTTGCATTTGAACAAGCATATAGAACAAAATATTGGACCAATTGAATTTGCCGACATCCAGTTGAAAAATAAAGAACTAAAAAGAATGTTAACAAGACAATCAATGAAAATTGAAAATGATATACAAACTATTCCTAAAAAGCCATCGAATAAAAAATCCTTTCAAAATTAAAGATTGAAATTCTAAAATACCCTTCAACCCATGCCATCATGCTAGCATAAGAAATAAATTGCATAAGTTATCGACTGATCTTTTCAATCAAATTATGACTGTGACCACTACATTCTGAATGTGAAGCTGAAATTAAAGCCTTATGTAAGAGAGCAGTATAGGAGAAATATCTTTAAAAATGATAAAGGGTAAAACCCTGATAGTTTTCACCTGGGTGATATTCATACTTAAAGCACAAGTTGACAAAAGAAACAGGGATGTGTACCTAAGCTCTCCAGCATGCCTTCAACAGTCTCGGGATTAGCAGCAGTTGTAGGCGCATGAGAAAGTTGGTGGTGGTATGTATGATATATACCAACAGTTAGACGCTTAGGATCTAACAAAGATATGCATACAGACAATGAATTCACCAGGACAGATTTTGGCCTGGAATCTTCCAGAGCATGACGAAATAATCTTCCTATAAAACTGCATGAAAAGGACAGAAATGAATGACCAATGAAAAAATACTTCTGCTCTACAAAAGCTTTCTCAGAATGAAAAATAAGTGCATACCCAGGACTAGAGATTTTAGCAGCAAGCTTGGGGGGAGCAAACCGGGTTATAGCACAAAGAGTTTCAGCAGCATTAGCGTGCACCTCAGGACAGTCCTGTACATTTCATGATGAATGACCACTTAACTAATACCACTCCTCGGTTCAACAAGTATATGATAATGAAAGCAAGGTTAGGGATCAAAGACAGTCAACAATGCTGCAGATTAAATGAAGATAGCATTTAGGAACCTCAAAGACTTCTAACCAGTTTTTTTATACAAACAAATAGACATAAGAAAAAAAAATATTGAACAATTTCTTATCGAAAAATATTATTCAGCACTCAGATGGTCAATGACTTGCCATGTAGCTACTCTAGATTGAACCATAGTAGATGCAACTTACAGAAGAACTAAACTTGTCCACGATCATCTCCAGCACATCAGTGTCTTCTATCCATCGCATTGCTTCCACATAGTTCGAGTACAGATGTTCATCAGCACCAACCAGACGTATTAGTACCTAATCCACAAGGAATGTGATGATCATAAACATGCTGCCTCCATAGTAAAACCCCAAGACAACAAAACCTTATAAATTTAGAGCCACAAAGTTAACATTTTAAAGAAAAGGAGGTGAAATTTAGAAGTTTCTATGATAATAATTTCCATTCAACCTCAAAGAATGGAGGAGATTCTAATTATAATGAACATGCATCTGAAGGTAAATGAAACAAAATGTACATGTGCTGCAAAGATCATATTGTTGAAATTAGATATAACCAAAATGAAGGTTCAACAAGGAAGGGATAAGAGATGACCATATAACTAACCTCCATTACAGAGGTAGTTCCAATAAGTTCAACTAACCGCCTGACAATTTCCTGATGAGCCTGCATGACACATAAGAACAACTATAATTTCAGCACAAGAACTGCATGAAGCACGATTACAAGAAACACAATGTTCACCTCATACGCAAAAGAATTTCTTCAAAGAGGTGGAAGTACATAAATAACTTACTTGAACATATTGCATAAATGGAATCGTCTTCCGCAGCAACAAGCATATGACAACCTAGCAAAATATGAAGGTCCAGCAAATATTTAAAGACAACTTATGAAACAAATTTCATTTAGTGTCACACAACACCTTTATTAATAATACTACATTTTGCAAAATTAGAGAAATGATGACACCAATAATGGCATACCTTACTGAAGTAACCAGCCAGAAGTGTGTTATAAGAGTGACTCGGTTCCAGGAAGGAAAACAACAAATTCATTAACTGTAAACAAGAAATTTACAATAGAAAATTCAGTGACTTGGATTGCATAAAGCATAATTCAGAAACTTAGATTGAGTCGAAAAGTAAACTTCATACGGCCTCATCCTCCACCAATGTCTTGAGTATGATGTCAACTTCACAGGTAAAGATTTCACATGCAATGAAGGGAAACCTAAATATAAAAGGAGATAATATCGGTCAAAATGTGTCCAGATACACAGGAATGTGCAATCAACTATTTACATCTTCACCCAGAGAATTTTACTTGAATGCACGCCTCTTTTCAGCATCATCAGGAGCTTCTTCCACAATAAATCGAACAAGCTGTTCAACCTGTGGTTTTTCCCGTAAGCTGCAGAACAAGTATAAAAGGATTATATATCAGGTACTCAACCCTGAGAATAAAAGTTATATGCCAGTATGCATAAAGACCAAACTACCATGGGCATGCACAGTAGCATAGTGGACAAACAATCAAATGCCGCATATCTAACACTAGCCACTTTTTCCTTCATTTTTAAAATTCTCAACAGAAAGAAATAACTGTGTGCTAAAATATAACAATGAAAACATAAGGTTTTATCACACAAAAGCACAAACTTTTTCAATCCACTAATTATCCACCGAACCATGAGGGCCAATGTTGAGCATATCACAGAAAGAAAAGGGGATAACAAATTCCAAAATTTCTGTTTTCTCAAAAGGCAACATTAGTTCATTTGATGTTCAATAGACAACTACAACATATCTATGGTTCAGCAATCATGTAATCTAGCAAAATGTATCATACATGTCATTTAAAACTAAGGACAGAGCACCATCCCAAGTGTTCAAAGTATATGTGAAATAGGTGAAGTGGGAAAAAAAAGAACAAAAAGTAAATAAACTAAATAATTTTTTAACAAAAAAAAAGAGAGCATTACAAATTGATGAGTCGCCCGTTGAGAGCTTTGCATTCTTGAATAATTTCATCCTCGTCAAGAATCTCCTCCAATGTAAATTTGTCCTTATCCAAAATTGTTTCCACCTGATATAAACACATAAAAAATGGAGACATCAAATCTATGGTGATGAAAGGTGCAAACAGATGAGTTTTTCCACCATTTTACTTCTTACTTACTCTTCCATTTAGGTCTAGAATGTTCAATCATTGATCATAATATTGCAATATAATGAGACTCAAAAGTACCTAACATGGATATCTGGGTTCTAAATATATTCTACCTTGGTTATTCTGTCAGCATTGTAGAAGCATACAATTGAATGCAAGAATTGTGCTTTTACATTTTGATTATGCAATGTCTTAATAGAAGATCCATTTATTTGTGGGAACTTTTAAGAAAATAGGCACAGGTTTTGAGGAGATGAAACAGACACATTTGAATAAAAAAAGTAACGACAAGATTTCCTCCAACCTATTGTCTTGCCCCAAGCTGTTCTCTGAAGCTGTTTTCTGGTACTTTTATGTTAATATTTGGTTATCCACACATATCACATTCAGTACTGCATTGAGCTTAATCCTATAAAGTATAAACATCAACCAGCCAGGATAATGATTCAACTGAAAACTCCAGCAAGAGCAAAAAAAAACTCATTAAATTATCGTCTTTTATGTTTGAAAATCAAGAGGAATGTACAGATCATGCAAAATCAGTCACGCCGTATGATTCTTGTAAAGCAAAAGGATTAGGCTATTTCCGTCACCCAACAATCAAAATTCAAATGCAAAGAACCCGATTATCTTTCCCACGCATCCAATACAAATTTCAAACAAGGACGAGATGATCGTCCAACGAGAAAACACAAATTCACACAATCACCGTAAAATTGGACAACAAAAATGGATCTACGAACAAAAGCCAAAACAAAACTTAAAATGCAATAGCAAAAAACTCACAGGAGAAGCAGTAGACAACCCTGCCATGCGCCAAAACATCTTGTCTCCGAGAAAACAGATCTACAAATCCAAGCAACCCCGAACGCCTCAAAATTCCTCGACAAACGATGAGAGAGCAGTCACAGCGGAGCCACTCAGATATACAAACATTCCCTGGCAACGGCGGAGGAGGAGGAACCCTAGAGCTCGGAACGCGGCGACGAACAAGAGAAGGGGATCAGATTATGGAAGAGATCGGGAACTCGAGAGGGCGAGGGAGAGAGGAACCAGAAATTGGGGAATTGGGGAGGGGATGGAGAGAGAGGCTCGAGTATGTGAATATCGCTCAAACCAAATGTTTTTTTTTTTTCGAAAAAGAAATGAGTGAATAAAAAATTAAATACGAGAGTGTGACTTGTGTTGTGTGGTGTGATCAATGATCATGTTGAATGGTGAACCAAGGCCCAAAAACGATATGCTTGTTTATTTGTTGTGCTGAAAGGCTTAGGCTTTCCTTCAAAGTTGGAGAGGTACGTTGTCCACTTGCTTTCGAAGGCTTTTAATTATAGTCTCTTGTTATCCATAAGAGCATGTACAGCGTCGGGGCAAGAGACCTTAATCTTCTTGTCCAGTCAGTAGAGGGTTAAGCTTCTTGTCCCTCTA